>JANHAO010005921.1:0-22076 GCA_026873985.1 Saraca asoca | reverse complement strand
CAATGGCCAAAAATGGCAAACAGGAGAAAGCATGGCCTAAAGCAAAAGTGGAAAGACATTTGACATGACATCTCGGTCAAAGAAGTACACTGACTAAAGATACGAATCCAGCCTCGAAAATGTGCAACTCCCGGTCTGTAAAGAACACTGAGAGTTGGGGGGCTTATATGTTATACAGTAAAAATGGCCCCGTATGGACGAGTCTCCGAGAACCTGAGGACCAGTCCTCGTGCCTCAGCAAAGAGCTTTCAGGAGCTTAGACAACAGTAGTGAACGCAACGAGCATCAAACCCTGTCCCGACCATTTTGCTCGACCATGGTCCGAAGGACCGCACTTCAGCGGCAGCACGACTCAGCGATAATGGGCTTGAGCATCGGGCCAGCGACCGCTCCCTTCACGCTCACCCCCTCGCTACGGCAAGCCTAAATGGCTTCCCCGAGAAGCCTTCGCTTGAGACAGTAGAGTACCTTGCCTGACACAATGGTAGCTACGAAGCCTACTTATCTGCCTAAGAAGGCCTGCTTCATAGCCCATTATCGGAATACAAACTTCTTAGTGTCTTTTCCCATTTAATTGATGTAACACAACTGTAGCTAACATTTAATGTATGCTACTCTCCTTCTTCTATAAATAGGACTGCCTTGTTAGCAGATGGGGAGAGGCCAATCTTGTAAACAAAAACTTCTACATATTATCAATAGAACTTCCGTCGTGGACGTAGGGTCCGGTACAGCCCGGATTTGGCCGAACCACGTTAAAAACACTGTCTTTTCTACCCTCTCTTCCACTGGACCATCTTCCACAGCACTTCAAGAGTGGCATTAATTCCTGAACTCTATATCCTGTTGGCCGAAGTTTGGTTCCTCCACATGGACCATATTTCGACGTCAACAGTATATCTTAAAATAGATACACTAATCTGCTTCATTCTTCTTGAATCCAAGAAAAGTAACAATCTCATCAAACTTGAGATGCATTGTTTAAACACTTGCTTCAAACTATATATGAATCTCTTCAATTTACACACCAAGTATTCTTTACCCTTTTTTGGAAACCATATGACTTGTTTATATAAGAAATTTCTAAAAAATCACTATTCAAGAAGCCCATTTTAACATCCATCTAGTGAAACTCCAGATCAAAGCATGTCACCAGTGCCATAAAAGCATAGAATGAGTCATTAGTTCAAATGTGTGAGAAAGTTTTTTTTGGAACCAATCCCTTCTTTCTTAATGTAACCCTTTGCTTCCAATATGACTTTATACCTTTCAATCTCCTCTCCAGCATCCCATTTGGTCATAAAGACCTATTTACATCCAACAAATTTGTAACTAGTAGGCAATCCTATAACATCCCACACATTGTTTTAGTGCATCAAAATCAATTCTTCCTTTGTAACTTTCATCCATTATGAAGAATTAGGATTCAAAATGGTGTCTTGAAAATTGGTGGGATCATTGTAATCATTGACATCAAACCCATGCTCCTATAGGTAAACTAGATAACTACTAGTAATCGTTATGAGCCCTCTAAAATCTGCTCAAAGGTAGCTCTTCATTTACAAGACTTAGTTCCCTTTCTTTTACCAACAGAACACTTGGCGCTCTGGCTTCCATCTTTGGTTCTACCATTTATTGTACTGGATCAACTTCTAGATCAACTCTATATGTATTTATTAGTAAATGTGCTACTAGAATAATGACTTGTTCTTCTCGAAGAGAGATGTTATGTGGTTGTTTACTCCTATTATCCAAAAAATCATTAAAATAAATAGCATGATCTGACTCATCAACCCCATGTGTATTGGATAGTAAAATGTGCTACCTTTGGAGCCACTACAATATCCAATAAAATAACCACTAATAAACTGTAAGTCATGCTTCTTAAAAAATGGATTATACAACTTCACTTCAACCTTGTAACCCCAAGCATGGAAGTGCCTAAGACTAAAGCTTTTTCCTATATATCAATTCATATGAGGTTTTAGGTATAAACTTACTAAAGACTTGATTCAAAACATATGAAATAATTTTTAAAGCATCACCCCATAGAGACTCTAGTAAACTCGAATGTGCCAACATACATCTCACAATGTCCATGAGCATCTGGTTCTTTCTTTATGCAATCACATTTTATTCAGGCATTCCAGGCATAGTGTAACTCACCACAATATCACAAATTTGAAAATATCTCGAGAAAGGGCTAGGATTTCTACCAGTTTCATCATAGCTACCATGGTATTCACAGTCTCTATCAGATTTGACACACATAATCTTCTTTTCTAATTTGAGTTCAATTACAGCCTTGAACGTCTTAAAATCATTTAATGATTTTGAATTTTCAATGAAGGTTTCCACCCAGTCAAATTTTGAATAATCATTAATGAAAGTGATGAAATACTTATATCTACCCATAGCATTCAGCATAATCTGCCTACTAACATTTGTGTGAATCAATTCTGAAACATTGTGTTTTTTTTTTCCTATTCTGGATCTAGCCAGGAGTTTTCCCTTGATCCAATTAACACACATACCAAAATCAAAGAAGTCTAGGTTATGAAAAATTCCTTCTTTTATCAATCTCTTCATCCTTTCTTTTGAGATATGACCTAGATGCCTATGTCATAGCATCGAAGATCTCTCATCAATTCTACTCATTTTAGTTCCAACCACATTGTTTATTGAATTCACAAAAACAAGGTTTAAATCAATCTCATATAATCCATTACACAAACAACTGGAACCAACCAAAAAAAGATCATAAAAAGACTGATTTTTCCATTACTAAAATGACAACTGTATCCAAATTGGTTTATAGCAACAATCACAATTAGCTCTCATTCACTTGGCTTCCTCTTGTTTCTTAATACCTGTAGAGAATTGGTAACACTAATTGTTTCACTAGTGTCTAACCAGTAAGTATTCAATAAAATGTTTATGATATTAGACTCAAAACACATTAGAGCTAGAGAAATACCTTATTTCTTCTTCTCAATCCATTTATTAAGCTTATAACATTTTTCCTTCTTATGTCCATGCTTATTCTAGTACCTACAGTACCTTTTGAACAGAGGCTTACTGGGTTTAGAGTATTGTGTATTCATGTTTACCTTTTTCTTCATAAAACTAGGTTTCCTTTGTTATCCTTCTAGTGTGGCTTATTTCTACACTCAACACTTAAACCAGGTGGCTTATGTTATCTTCCACTTGACTAACAATTGTGATCATCTCATTAATGGTCCATTCACCCTTCTAGATGTGATGTGATGTGCTAAGAACATTATACTAAGCAAGAAAAGACTACAAAGCACACTGATACCATCATAAACAATCTTCTCCAGTAGTGATTAGCTATAAAGTCTGTAAATACTTTGGCATTTGGAAAGTTTGTAATGCTTTGTCTGGTGGTTTTATCCATAGTATACTTCATAACTATCAAGCATACTCTACTAAAGTGTGTCCACTTCTCATGAAGAGCGTTTTGTGCAATAGTTGAGTAATCATTAATCACCAGCTCCTCCACTCTCAATACCAAATCCAAATTGGTGATCGTTAGATACAATTTCAATGATTCAGTCTAATTCTCATAATTTGTCTCATTTAATGTTTTCATGGAAGTCAATTGCATAGACAACTAGGCTAAGGAAATAATAATTTGTGAAATTCATCATAAATTTCCCAAGAAATGCATGTTTAATATAGTCATACAATAATATTTTCTCAGTATATTATACAATTCCTGAATGATATTATACTACAAATCCTAATACCAATAAGGTATTTAAGATTCTATAATACAATACAAGGATCAAATATTATATTTCCAAAACTCAACACCAATAAGGTATTTAGAATTTTAGAAACACAGTATTCAACTTTAACTCTCATACTAGCACTGACAAAACTACATTAATAATATCATTTTGATAGAGTACAAATATCATTAACATAGCACTATTTATATACTATACTAAATAATATAATTTTCAGCAGGATTTCAAATAATTGATCCCACAATAGGCAAATACACAATTATATAAAATTTCATAGCATAATATGAGCAACTTATAATTCTTACATAATAATAATAACATAATATAATCCTTAACAATTAATTTTGCACCCAAATAGTAGCATGTCGCATTGGAAAAATTTTATACAGTAGCTCAACATATAGGAATTTTATGGCAAAATTTTTTTCCAAAAAAAATAACAAATTAGTATATAAAAAAATTGCACAAAAATTAAGTATATAATTTTTAATTTCAGAAAATCCTAAAAAAATGCTTCAAAGATTCGCCTCAGAGAGTAAAGGCCAATGGTGCCATCACCTTGCAGTTGGGCATCGGCAAGGCGAGGTGTGAGCCACACGGGCCTAGTACACATGTGGGCTTTACACGCATCTATAGGTGCCTTCTTCTTGACCCAAATATTTGTTAATTAGGTTTTTTAGATCCATTTTCAAATCTAACACAACTTGGTCCAATATTTGGCCATTTTAGGTCATTTGTCATCAAATTGTTCTATGAATTTTTATCCCAAAAAAAAAAATAAACTTACCTATCCATTAATTTGAACAAAAGTGGAAGATTTTTCCTTCAATTTTGAGTTTTGAAACTGAAATAAAAAATACTAACATATTTCATTAAAATTTCATTCAAAAAAACCTTTATACACCCCAATTTTATTCAAATTAAATTGGAGATTTTGTTCAATGTGATGTGAAAAAAATTGGAGATTTTGTTCAAAGTGATGATTTGAGACACAATTACAAATCAATTTGAAGAAAAAAACACAAATTGTGCTCAATTCAACAAAAAAAAAAATACCGTTCAAGGCAACCTTGTAAAAAATGACTTTCATGGTTCTGTTTCAAATAAAGTAAATGCGCACAAATTTTAAAATTTATTTATGCAAAATACTCCAACAATATTTAGAAAATTATTCATATAAAATATTGCAAATTAATTTTTTTCTAAGATTATAATTTTGAATTAACAGCCTTTCTTAATTTCAACAATAATACTACATAAATAATTTCTAACTAAATTTGCATAATATCCAACTATGCAACGTGATAAATGATTGACTCTGATACTAATTGCGAGAAATTGCATCACATAATTGAATCAATAATCTATATCTAATTGATCATATCACATGGCATATTTATAAAGCATATCAAAAATAATAATTATAATTTTAAAAAATTACATATCTTGTATAGATTGTGAATCCATTAAGTTGAATAATTTGGAATCCTGATAGATTCATTCCTCTCAATCCCTAGTAGCCTCTGGGAGAATGTGTCTACGAATCCTGATGGAAAGGCTATAGAAACTGACTTAGGATAAGAGTAAGGGCCTATCTTGTATATATTTACTGATTGAGCTAAAGTGACTCATCACAGAATAGCTCAATTACAAAACTTACAGAACTAATAATCACTTTTGGTTTAAGTACCATATTAAGCCCTATAATCACATAACTGGCTTAGGATAAATTTTATTTTTTTTAAAAAAACTAATTTTTGATAAAATTATAATAGCATAAACATTCTCAATATATTATTCAGCTAATTTATCAACCTTAACTGCAGTAAGAAGTTGCAGTATATCAAGCACTATAAAAAATTGCTATACCTATATTCATTGCTGGCCATCGGAGTCTGGAGGATCTCCCTGGGACGGATGGGGTTATTATCCGGATTCCTCAAGACGGATGGTGCTATAACCTCATTGGAGAGGTTCCAACCCACAATGATAAATAGTACTCACAAATTTACAGGATTTTCATCAGAACCCTTTTATCACTTGAACCAATTCATATTGATAAATTATACGACAAGTTATATAGTTAAATTTTATTATATATTTAGTGTTTGTATATTGTATTATATAACTATGCTTCTCTTATACATTAAACAGCGTCTAACTCCATGCGCCTTCTAAATGGAGAATAAAGTATAATAAGCAAAACTTTTATAAATAAGAAAAAATAAAAAAAATCATTATTACTTCACCAAATCTCGTATTCCCTCTGCCACCACCAAAACCACCACACCTCTGTCCTCTCGCACACATATTATTTACCATTAGATCCAATCAGCCAAATTCATCTTCTCTTCCTCAAAGAATTACAGAGAAAATAAATAATCAAGTCGGACTTAATACTACAAAAATATAATAATTTCGATAACTTCTAACTCTATTATGCATGGAAATACAATCTGTATTGTTAGTTATAAATAGGAATATAGTCCCTTAATATTTTAATTTACTTGATTTTAGAGCCTAACAAATGGAAGAAAGAAAATTCACATAATTATATGTAGATTTGTGGTATTTCACAAATGGCTCCAAATATTAATTTGATGAAACCAATTTTCTTATAGTGGTCGGTTGGTGCAATATTCTTGCAATTATGAATAAATCATATAATATATCCATTTTATAAAAGCATACTATATAATAATTTCTTTAGCTTTTAATGGGGTATCAAACTTCACATTATTTTTTATGGTTAACTATTTAAAAAAAGAATATTCCCTTGGCTAACTATTTTTATAATTAGATGATGGCTATAATATAGGTATTGCTGCAATTAAATAATATGTAATCATATACAAGAATATGCATGTGTTATATTTTCCAAAGTATCAACGATTGTGCATTAACCAAAGTTGATTAATAACCCATTTAATTAATTATAATATAGTTATGGCTCCAGATTCATGAACAAAGTAGATAAAGAAGCACCATTGCATGAATATAAATAAGACCTAACCCTAAACCAAATTTGAAGGAAGAAACCTGTTGACACCAAAATCCGGTCAACTAGTTTCCCTAGTATAACACCCCTAACTGCATGTTTGAGAAAAAGAAAAGGAGAACAGCAATGGTTTGAAGAGAAAAAAGGAAGAGGACAATAATGCCGGGAATTTATCGTGATTCAGCGAAAGCTAGTTATTGGCCCCTATGTCCACGTTACTCTTTTGTTATTTGCTTTCCAAAGGTCTTGTTGGACCAGATTACAATGGCTATCTCACTTTCTCACAGCTAATAGTGTGCCCCTCTAATGAGAATTTTGTATACAAGAGGTTTCCTTTTTCTTTACAAGCAGAGTTTTTTTCTGCATCTCCTATAATGATCCCTTCCCTTCTATTTATAGTGAGGGAGAGAGATACAACTGTAATTTTCCTATTTAGCAAAATGTTCACCTTTGCCAGTTATATCATTAAATGTTTGCCGTCGGACAATGAATGCTGGACAAATCGCTGTCGGATCTCCGGGGAGCTGATGCATATTGCCTGAGACCTGAGCTATCAAAGTTTTTGGCACATTTCAGGTTGCTGACTGGATCCTGTACGATCGTCTGTTAACGTTGGTCAGCAAGAGGAGGTTGTGGGTTGAGGTTCCAAGATCGTTACCTTCATCCTCGTTTGGTCGCCTATCGATTTTGGTCGATGTGGTCATAACTCTTCGTGTCTTAGGTCTTGTGACATAGCGAGGCTTCATGGCTTTCGTTCGACAATCACGATCCTTTTTTGGCGGAGTTGGATTCTATCTTGGGTCCTTTCTCTGTTTGATCTAATTCCTTTGGACATTGTCCTGCTTGAGCCTCATATCCTAACAATGCCCAAAACATAAGCCCCCCAACTCTCAGTTTGCTTCGCGTGATGAGAGTTACATCCTGGCCTTCACTTCTGGCTTTGAACTTGCTAAGAGGGTTGGGCTGTCGAATCCTCCGATAATGATTAGTGTTTGTGAGAATCCTTTGTCTGATGGAAACTTTGCATGCATGCGAGGTCCTAAACTAGCTTCGTGCAAGAATTCCGTGCGAGGCGTGCTCACGACTTGGATGTGAGATAATTTCTTCGTCCTGATTCCGTGCAAGAACTCTACATCATTTTACGTATTACTTGAATGCGAGATCATTTACCGAGCCCTCGGCCTGCACAAGAATTCTGTGCAGTCAGCATATTACTCGAAGACAAGGTCGTTCCGTGCAAGAATTCTGTGTGGGGCAAGCACATTACTTGAACACGGCTTGCACAAGAATTCTACACTTTTTGCATATGACTTGGACACGAGATCATTTTTTGAGCCCTCGACCTGCGCAAGAATTCTATGCGGTCAGCACATTACTTGAACGCAAGGTCGTTCCACGCAAGAATTTTATATGGGGCAAGCACATTACATGAACGTGGCTCGCGCAAGAATTCTATGCTTTCTGTGTATTATTTGGACACAAGATCATTTTTCGAGCCCTCGACTTGCACAAGAATTTCGTGCGGTCAGCACATTACTTGAACATAAGGTCATTCCACACAAGAATTCTGTGCGGGGCAAGCATATTACTTGAACATGGCTCACGTAAGAATTCTACGCTTTCTGCGTATTACTTGGAATCGAGGTCATTTTTCGAGCCTTCGACCTACGCAAGAATTTTGTTCAGTCAGCACATTACTTGAACACAAGGTCGTTCCATGCAAGAATTCTGTGTGGGGCAAGTACATTACTTAAACGCGGCTCACGCAAGAATTCTACGCTTTCTGCATATTACTTGGACGTGAGATCATTTTTCAAGCCCTCGACCTACGCAAGAATTTTGTGCGGTCACCACATTACTTGAATGCAAGGTCGTTCCGTGCAAGAATTCTGTGCAGGGCAAGCACATTACTTGAACATGGCTCACACAAGAATTCTACGCTTTCTACGTATTACTTGGACACGAGATTATTTTTTGAGCCCTCGACTTACGTAAGAATTCTGTGCAGTCAGCACATTACTTGAACGCAAGGTCGTTCTATGCAAGAATTCTGTGCGGGGCAAGCACATTACTTGAATGTGGCTCACGCAAGAATTCTATGCTTTCTGCGTATTACTTGGACGTGAGATCGTTTTTCGAGCCCTTTGGTGTGCGATGGTTGCTGAGCTACTTGATTTTTCCCATTTGCTCTGCATGCACGGCTTTCCATCTTTTCATGACGGCAGGTAATTTTGGTTTTTGGATTTTCATGCGTTTTTCTGTCCCGTCATTTATTGACTTGTGTTTTCCCCTAGTCGTTGGATCGTAGGTAACCAATGATCCTTTTAATCTAACAGTTGGGTTATTTCTTTTTATACATGGAGAATTCTCTTGCCCCTTCTCATTTGAATCATTTGAAAAATTTTCAACTTCGGCTTTCCTCTCATTCTTGGTTTGTTGGCTCAACTTCGGAGTTGCCTGCTTGCTCCAGTTCTTTTTTGGCCTTTGTCCCTGACTTCAGGATTTTCCTTGCTAGAGCTGCAACTGCATTTTAGCCAGACTTCCCTTCTTAAAGGAACTATGGTACGTCTTAATTTATTTTTCTGTTATTGGGTTATTAGGGGTCTTTTCTTTCGTTAACAAATAGGAGATAGGTCCGACCATTAGTTTACTTCTTTGTGATTCTGTCTTGCTTGGTTCAGTAAGGTTGGTTTATCAGTTGTTCTTAGGGCCGTTGGATGTTTCTTATCAGGTTTTGGGATTTCGGGACTTAGGGCCATCCTCTTCTCTATCTTTTCCCTCCCCAGTATGGTTCGGGTTGTTGTTGTGGTGACTTGGGTTACACATGGCCTGTGACCCGCGGGGGTCCTAGGCTTTTTAGTTTTGGTATGGCTCGCTCGCAGTAGCCTAACCAGCTCTCTTCCTTCGTAGATGGAAGCAAGTCATGTGCAATGCCACCACCTGATAGGGGAAGATGACGAGGATATGGAAGCAAATTTAGAGGCGAAGACGATACAACATACTGACGATGCAACGCCTAGTGGGAGGGGTGAGGTCCCATCATTTATAGCTCATCAAGAGCCCTCAGGAGTTATGATGAGAGAGCTTCACGATTGTCGTACGTTTAATTTTTATGCTTCTATGTTGCGTTTGTGGGACGTTCAGCTCACGGTTCATTGCCATCGTGTGCCGAGACGGTGTAGTGCTATGGTTCCGTCGGTGGATGATTACGCTGCTCATCCCCCTAAAGGTTTTATTGCCATGAGCTTACCACATTTTATGACTGGTTTTAGGTTCCTCGTCTCCCCTTTCATCGTTGACTTTTTGAAAAAAATAAAACTCAGCCCGTTCTAATTGACTCCTAACTCATATGCCTCGTTGATTTCCCTGGCTCTGATCTATCTGGGTAATCACCTGCCACTGCCGTCCCCCGAGACTTTATGCTATCTTTATGACCTCAGGTGTGCAAACATATCAGACGGGCTGTATTATCTCACGGCCAGAAGGACGCTGTACAAGGATATCTGACCGAAGGGGGCTGCGATAGGTAAGTCCAACGTAGGGCCTTACAAATCTTGTTGGTTTTACGTGTCCTGCCCCTCGTTATGATATCTTAAAAATTTTAATTTCATTCTTTCTCTGGGTAAGTTTAGTTGATAATCATCTCATATAGTGATATGTTTTCTGTTTTGCTTCTTTGTCTCGCACACCTGTCCTTTCTGACCTTTCTTCTCTCTCTTTTTCTTTTATTTTGCAATCGAGATTGACAAGAATCCCACTTTGGGGGCGAAGGAGGTCGAGGTTTTGAACAGTTTCAGATTAGCGAGTGACTTCGAGAGCGACTTTCATTTCAACGAATCCTAACTTTGCTCATACAGACTCGCACCTTTCTTGGACATTGAGGTTACAGAGGAAATCAAGATTCTACGGGTATCAGAAGTCAGACCTGCCGATTTTGATGATTATGATAGCATTATAGATCTCATCCTAAAGGCTCTGCCCTCTCGTGGTGTGAAGCGATGTTTTCCTTCTCTAAAGATTAATCTACCCCCTCCCCTCGCTAACCAAGTTCCTGCCCCTGGTGACACGGATCCAGATATTACTATACTGCTGCCACCACCCATAGCTACCCCTTGAGAGACATCATCACCACTGTGATTTGAGGCAGCAGGTGCGGCTGAAGCCCTTATTCTACCCGACACTCTTCATAAGAGAAGAAAGGCTGACAAAGGAAAAAGGAGAGCACCTTCTCATAGCAGCAAGGGTGAATTCATTCCTCCTCTTGTAGAAGCTGGTTCTCTAACTGAAGAGTATGCTTTGACTTTAGTTCAGAACATCATTACGACCCTGGGGCCAAAGCAAAAGGTTAGGGCACTGGAAGCTAAGGATTACACCATAGGGAGGCTTGGGAAGTACGCTGCTCGCCATGGCCTCGTGGTAAGGTTTAGTTATTGCTTTCAATGTTGACGGCTATTTCACGGTTCGTGACTTATGTCCCTCTTTTCTTCTTCCTCTCTTTTGTAGAATGTTCTGATGCAGTTGAAGATTAAGGAATTAGTGTGGGAATAAGAGGATAAGGAGTCTTCGCTCATAGATGACCTTGTGGCTTCTCTTGTTGAGAACCGGGAGTTGTGTAAGAAGATCAAAGAGGTAGAGACCAAGCTCGCAGATGAGGTGCAGCATCACGAGATCACTGAAGAGACATTCGGGCATGTTTCTATTGACTTGAAGAAGGTTACCATAGAGTTGGAGGAGGTGAAGAAATGCCTACAACTTGCTGATGAGGCTGCTGAAAACGTAGTTCAACAAGCAGATTCTTCACGTCGTAGGGCTGAAACTGCCGAGAAGGAGTTAGGTGAGGCAAGAAAAGAGCTTTAACTTGTTAAGGTTGAGATGTCTTTACGAGAGGCTGTTGCTACTAAGGAGTCAAGGCTGCGGACTTGGGAGGCCTTTTTCTATACTTTATAGGTAAAGCATCTAGAGATAGACTTCTCATTCTTTGGACCACATGCCGTGGAGGCTGTTGAATCTTTCAAGAGGGATGCCATCGAGACCGATTCCCCAGATGAGGAACGAGGTGCCGAGACAGAAGTTCCAAGAAAGGAGGCTACTACAGCACTCCCTGAGGTTTCCGATGAGCCTACCCCCGAAAATCCTATGCCTTAGAGCGGGTCCCCCCCTTTCTTTTTTTTTTGGTCTATAGCTGATGGTAATTTTATAAAATTCTGAATTTTTGATAATTCAAATGCATGATTCTTGTCTTTATTCCTATGAGTTTGTATTCATTGCTTTCCTACAACATATCAGATTCTATTATTCCTTTTGAAATTATATTATGTGGGGAATACATAGATTTTATACAGCCAAAATTTTCTTCACAACTTTTATTAGTAATACCGTTGCAGATGCTTGGTGTTCCAAGCATGGGGGAGTTCCTCCCCACTTTCGTCCGCTAAATGAGAGGCTCCATTACTCATGACTCTTTCTATTAAGTATGGACCCTCCCAATTTGGTCCTAGAGTCCCTTTGCTAGGCTTGCGTGCCCCTGGAAGGATAAGGCATAGAATGAGATTGCCCGGGTTAAATCTTCGAGCTCATACTTTTCGGTTGTAATATCTTGCGATGCGTTGTCGATAAGCGGTGATCCTGAGGCTAGCCTTGTCTCTTGCTTCCTCCACAATGCCCAAGCTTGCATCGAGCAGTTAGTCATTTTCTCTTAGTTTGAAGGTAATCCTTCATTATGTTGTGACTTCGAATTTCGTGGGGATCATTGCTTCGCATCCGTAGACCATCGAGAAGGGGTCTCCCCTGTTAAACTACAGGGAGTCATTCAGTATACCCATAACATCATTTGTAACTCATCGGCCTATGCTCCCTTTCTTCCCTCTAGTCTGGTTTTCAAAATTTTCTTAATGATTTTATTAATGGCCTCTACTTGCCCATTACTCTGTGGATGATCCACGAATGTGAAACTCTTAACAATTCTGAAATTATTATAAAACTCGATGAATTATTTGCTTGTGAACTGGGTTCTATTGTCGGTGACGATTTGTTGGGGGACCCCATACCTGCAGATGATATTACTCCAGACAAAGCTTAGGACCTTTGGAAGATGAAATTTCGACGAGCTCTTTTGCCTCAGCCCACTTTGTAAAGTAGTCTATGGCCATGACGGCATATTTACAGTTGCCTCGTGCTTTTGGGAACGACCCAATCAAGTCTATTCCCTAAATAGCAAATGGCCACGGGCTCACCATTTGCTTTAAAGAAGCTGGTGGAACTTGGGGCACTTTCACGAATCTTTAGCACTTGTCGCATTTTTTGACAATATTCATCTATCCTGCTTCATGGTTGGCTAATAGAACCCCTGTCATAGGGCTTTTTGTGCCAATGACAAGCCCCCAGCATGGTTTCCATAATGTCCTGCATGGATCTCTTTTAGAATGGCGTCGCCATCTTCTCTGTCAACGCACCTTAGGAGGGGAGTTAAAAATCCTTTCTTATAAAGGACGTCATCGCAAATACAATATCTTATCGTGCACGCCCGTAATTGTCGTGCTTCGACTTTGGCTTCTAGCATGATCTCATTCTTTAGGAAGTTAATGATGGGGTTTATCCAAGAGTCAGGTCTGTTTGCGATCACTATGATTTCTTCTTGCTATTCGATGCTTGGGGATGAAAGGTGCTTCATTGGAATCGATTCCGTGAGATTTGGTTCGTTTATTGTGGATAGCTAAGCCAGAGCATCGGCATGAGCATTCTGGGCTCACGAAATTTGGGTGATTTCGGATTGCTGGAAGGATTCTAATAATTCTTGAACCTTTTGGAGATACTGTGCCATCCTTTGCTCATGGGTTTGGTACTCACCCCTTATTTGACTAACGATGAATTGTGAATCACTGTATATCTTTAATTTTCCTGCTTGCACCACTTTAGCCAATCGTAAACCTGCCAGCAGGGCTTTGTACTCAGTCTTATTGTTCGTGGCTCGGAATTCAAATCTTAAGATATTAAAGATTCTGTGCCCTTCTGGACTGACGAGAAGAATCCCTGTGCCAGACTTTTTGTTGTTGGATGACCCGTCGACGAATAGTTCCCAACAGGGGGCCTTGGAGAGCTCTGCCTCTTCCCTTATGAGTCTCGTGAACTCAGCAATAAAACCTACTAGTGCCTGCCCTTTAATGGTTGTTCTGGGCTTATATTCAATGTGAAACTGGGCGAGCTCTATTACCCACTTAAGCAGTCGTCCGGAGGCATCAGTCTTCTATAGGATTTGTCTCAAGGGATATTGTGTAAGAACTCTGATGCTGTGGGCCTGAAAATAGGGTCACAACTTCCTCAAGGCTATGACCAAGCAATAGGTGAGCTTATCCATAGGGGAATATCTTGTTTCCGTATCCAACAACCTCTTACTTATGTAATATATGGGGAGTTGAATGGCCCCTTCTTCTCTTGTCAATGCCGCACTCAGGGCATACTGTGACACTCTAAGATAAATAGTCAACTTCTCCACTTCTTTTGGTTTGGAAAGGAGGGGTGCCTGGCTGAGATAAGCTTTAAGCTTCCCAAATGCATCCTCGCACTCCACGGTTCATTG
Source organism: Saraca asoca (assembly GCA_026873985.1). Lineage (NCBI taxonomy): Eukaryota > Viridiplantae > Streptophyta > Magnoliopsida > Fabales > Fabaceae > Saraca > Saraca asoca. The sequence goes on along the minus strand of JANHAO010005921.1, from coordinate 7,729 downwards.
GAACCTTTTAGCCTTTTTGAGGACATCAAAGAAAGGGATGCACTTATCAGAGGCTTTGGAGATGAATCAGCTTAGGGTGGTGACTTGGCCGTTTAAGCTTTGGACATCTTTGTGGCCAGTGGGAGAATGCATGTCGAGGAGGGCCTTGATTTTTTCTAGGTTAGCTTTGATCCCTCGGCTATTGACTATGAAGCCAAGGAATTTACCCGATGCTACTCCGAAGGCGCACTTGAGGGGGTTCAGCATCATCTGATATCTTCTCAGGATTCGAAACATTTCATCCAGGTCGCGGACATGATCGATGAGCTGCTAGGACTTTACAAGCATGTCATCCACATAAACCTTCATTGTCCTACCAATTTGCCCTTGGAACATTTTGTTCACTAACCGCTGGTAAGTTGCCCCTGCATTTTTGAGTTTGAAGGGCATTACTTTATAGCAATACAGTCTGCAATTAGTGACAAAGGAGGTATGTTCTTCATCCTGTGCGTTCATCAAAATTTAATTATATCAGGAGTAGGCATCCATAAAGCTAAGGAGTTTGTGTCCTGCGATCGCATCAACAAGCTGATCCATACATGGTTGGGGGAAGCTGTCTTTTGGGCAAGCTCGATTACGATCTGTAAAATTGATACACATCCTCCACTTCCTGTTCTTTTTCTTGATAAGGACAGGATTGGCTACCCAGGTGGGATGTCGTGCTTCCCTAATGAATTTGTTGGCCAAAAGTTTGTCTACCTCTTCTTTCAGTGCCGCATAGCATTCGGCGGTCATTGGCATTCTTTTCTGGTAGACTGGCTTAGCTTAGGGGTCGATGTTTAGTGAGTGGGACAATATCTTTGGATCAATGCCTTCCATATCCTCATGGTTCCAAGCGAAAACATCCTCATTTGCCCTAAGGAAGTCTGCCAACTGTGCTTTTACATTGGGTGGCAGTTGTTTTCCTACTTTCAAGCACCTCTCCTCATCCTCCTTACTTACCCGCACATCTTCTAGATCTTCAGTTAGCCCTGTCGTCTGTCCTGCATCCATTTCTTGGGGGTCAAGGTCGTAAGTGACCCCTTTGCACTCATAAGGTGGGAGTATCTGCCACAGACCATGTCCACCTTTCTTTCATATACCCCAAGTTTTACCACTTCTTCGTAACAATGACAGGTTACCTGTTGTTCCCCTCAGGCACACCCTGTTCCACTTGGGGTAGGAAACTTCGCGACAAGTGTCTTGGTTGATACTATCATGTCAAGATCGTTCATGGCGGGTCATCTTAGTACCACATTGTACGTCGAAGGATAATCAATGATCAAGAAATCTGACATAACGGTGGCTTGACGGTCCAGGTCTTCTATGGTGAGTGGGAGTTTGATTCGCCCTATTGGGAGTATCCCGTCCCCGGTGAATCTGTAAAAGGGCTCTAGTGATGGATCTGTCTGTCTTGTCCCCATGTTCATCTGATCAAAGCATGCCTCATACATTACATTGATGGAACTTCTGGTGTCTAACATTATTCTCCTTACCTCCACATTGGCTATTCTTGCCCGTATGTCGATGGCTTTGTTATACGGGTAGTGCACTCCCACTGTGTCTTCTTTGGTGAATGTAATATCATTCGTGATAGCCTTCGATTTTTTGGCAGGTCTGTCATTTTATACATAACTGATGATGAGGACATGGCCCGCTTCTCGAAAATAATGATTACGCGATCGATTCGTCGAGCTGTCAATGTGAGGCCCGCCATGAATGGTGAATATCGTCCTTACAGAGGGCGCTGCCTCGTTCTCAGGGGTCTAATGGTGCCGCGACATATGTTGTCGGGGGTGCAGGGGCCTTTATCCCAAAGCTCCTACCACGTATTCTCCTAAGCGACCTCGTCTGATTAGGTCTTCGATGGCATTGTTAAGCGCCCAATAGCCTATCATATTATGGTTGACCTCGTTGTGATAGGTGCCAAATTCGTTTCGGTTTCTTTTATCGACGGGGGTCCTGATGGGCCTAGGTTATCCAAAGTCTTCATTCCCCATTTTCATAGCATAAATCCTGTCGGGGGTGTTTGATAAGGCGGTGTAGTTTTTGTAATGACGTTGAGGTTGATAAGACTCAACTCGGACTTTCTTACCGATTTGACCTCTTGGCCCGTCCTCCTGGCTTCTTTTGTCATTCTCGCCCCCATTCCTTTTCTTCCCCCTAGGGGTGTCCACCTCATCTTTCTTTTTCGACTTCCTTGGGTCAAAAGTCTCCTCCCAATGGATCTTCTTCACGGCCTGCTCATAGAATTTGCTTAAACTTTTGACAGGGGATTTGTATATGTCTTCATACAACTTCCCATCTTTTTGAAGTCCAGTGGAGATCACAGTGAGGACACTCTCGTCTACCAGGCTGTCAACATTTCTGACTTCTTGACGGAACCTCGTAATGTAATCCTTGAGTGATTCATCCCTTCGGTGGAATACTGTGGCTAGACAACAAGAGGGGGTGAGCTGCCTTTTTAGCGCCCTATATTGGTTAAGGAACTTAGTTTGGCATTCCTCCTAGCTTCTCACACTACAGGCTGGAGACTCTGGAACCATGTCAGCGGTATCTCTCGGAGGGTTGCTGGGAAGACTCGATATTTTACCAATGGATTGGAAGTTTACAGATCCATTTGGACGCTGAAAGTGTCCAAATGATTATGAGGATCACTATTCCCATCGTATAGGGGGACGTTTGGAAACTCGAACCTGTGGGGGAGGGGTTCCGTCTTGATTCGATGAGAGAGGGGTGTTCTCTCCTTATGGGATTCGCAGTTCTTTTGAGAGGTGAAATTCTTTTCCAGTCATTCCATTTTCTGGAATAGTTCTTCAACCTTTTAATCCTGAGGGTTTGGTCGATGATTAGAAGCCTTTTGGTCTTTCCGTTCCTACTTCCGGTGATAACGTTGATATGAGGTTCCTCACTTCGGGCCACGTTCGTATTCAGTTAAGCTGTGATTTGATTCCCTATTGCTATTGGTTCCTTCTGAACTTTCTCTTTATTACAACTCTTCTTTCTGAACATCATTCCCTTCGTTTCTGCTATCTTCCTAGAGTCGATAGACTTCAGATCTCAATTGTGAGTTTTAAGAATGAAGTGAGTGGGTTCGTTGGTGTTCTACCCGGGTTTGCTGATCGCGTCGGGTTTCCAAATGATGGCACTCCTCCTCAAAGGTAACTGTTTCTCTCCATCTCGATGCACCTCGAGAGTGTGCTTGAGACAACATCCGGCCCATGTCAGCCAGCTCCTTCATGGTATTCTCCAAAGCCTCCTGGTGCCTGTTAAAAGTCTCTTAGCGCTGTTGCCAAGTCCATGCATTGCCGACTTCGGGGCCTTCTGCAGGAATAGTTGTGTCTTGCTACTGCATTTGGCCTTCTGGTTGACTAGCAGGAGTCTCAATGTTCTCGATGGTTTTCCTTCTTGCCATCACATCTGACATGGCTTTTTGGAGATTAAAGATGAGAAAATATAGTGGGAATATGTAATGGGGGCCCTCCTTCTAGTACCAAAATGTTGACACTAAAATTCGGTCAACTAGTTTCCTTAGTATAACACCCCTAACTGCATGTTTGAGAAAAAGAGAAGGAGAACAGCAAAGGTTTGAAGAGAAAATAGGAAGAGGACAATAATACTGGGGATTTATCGTGGTTCAGCGGAAGCCAGTTATTGGTCCCTACGTCTACGTTACTCTTTTGTTATTTGCTTTCCAAAGGTCTTGTTAGACTAGATTACAATGGCTATCTCACTTTCTCACAGCTAACAGTGTACCCCTCTAATGAGAATTTTGGATACAAGAGGTTTCCTTTTTCTTTACAAGCAGGGTTTTTTTCTGTGTCTCCTATAATGATCCCTTCCCTTCTATTTATAATGAGGGAGAGGGTTACAAGTGTAATTTTCCTGTTGGACAAAATGATCACCTTCGTCACTTATAGCATTAAATGTTTGCCGTCGGACAATTAATGTTGGGCAAATCATTGTCGGATCTCTGGGGAGATGATGTGTATTGCTTGAGACCTGAGCTGTCAACTTTTTTGGCACATTTCAGGTTGCTGGCTGGACTCTGCACGGTCGTCTGTTAATGTTGGTCAGCAAGAGGAGGTTGTGGGTTGAGTTTCGAAGACCGTTACCTTCATCCTCGTTTGATTGTCTATCGGTTTTGGCTGACGCGGTCATAACTCTTCATGTCTTAGGTCTCGTGACATAGCGAGGCTTCATGGCTTTCAATCGGCGATCACGATCTTTTTTTGGTGGAGTTGAATTCTACCTTGGGTCCTTTCTTCGTTTGATCTTGTTCCTCTGGATGTTGTCTTGCTCGAGCCTCATATTCTAACAATGCCCATAACAAAACCAAAGACATTGTTAAAAAGAAAGTTCACTTCAAAGATATCTATGGCATCTCAAGCAGACCTTGCTAATATTGGATCAGAAGGCTTTGAGCTGATAGAGCAGTTCTATGGACCTCCCAGGAGGTTCACTCCTAAGGGATACCCTAAAATGCGAGGACGCTTGGGAGTTGAAGTGATTCCTAATAATGATAATGACCACAACAAGAAAGAGTCAGTTATTAATAGCAAAGATGCCGCTTACAAGTATGATGGGGTTAGGATTGTGAATTATCCCAAGAGGACTGGGAAGAGCCGTTGGGGTAAGATCTTCCAAGCCGTCAAATTTTAATGATATAGATGAAACGGAGGGCTTCATTTGCATGGTGCTTAATTTGAGGACCTCGGGTCCTTAATTTATTTAACTTTCTCTTTATATTGCGAACTGCATAATTATGAGCATAAAAGACCTTAACATATAGGGCGTTTGCAGCTTGAAAGTTACTTATGTTATATAATATATTCTTTTTAATTATAATTGCTAGTAGTGTTTAAAAGAATGTTCTGAAAATCAAATCAGACTTACGAATTATGTCAATCTAATTACAAATCATTTATAATTTCAATTTGATTGAAGTGATCGATTATCATAAATTTATCATTTTTTAATTTATTAAATCAATTAAATTGTGATGCAGTAATATTTTTTATTTGTTATCCCTTCCAATTTCAAAACTTGCTAAAATGACATAAAAAATATATTTCTATTACCCCTCTCTCCATTTTATGTGACGAATTTTATCTATAAACGATGACTATATTTACAATTCAAATGGCTATCCTCACATCCTATTTAGCAGTAGAGAAATTATATTGATAAATTTATCCATCAATAATTTTTTAATTGATGCATTAATTATTTTTGTCATATATATTAGATATTAAAAATTGTATGTTTTTCTTTTATTGTAATAGCAAATTAGTTTATGGACTTTTTGATAATAAGATAACAATATGATTTTATATATTTACGTCATCTTGGTTATACTTTTTGATAGTTTATTTGAGTTAGTGAATTAAATTAAGGGTTTTGTTTCATGCACACTCCCCACCGAAATACAATATATAATGAAATTTTTTTGTGGAAAAGTTCATATATCCTTTTTTTTTTAACAAAATATTACAATTTTTTACCAACTTTGTATTTAACAAGTAAATAAAAAGTTTTAACTTCATTGACATAAAATTGCAGCACAAGTAAAGTTTTAAAAATTTGCAACCTTTTAAACAAACTTTGTAAAAAGAATTAAAGAATTTTTTTATATAAAAATTACAAATTTCATACGCAAATCCAGTTTTCTCTCCTATGTAAATTATATGAAATTAAGCATTATCCTAAATCCAATTATACTATTAAATAATTTTCAAGTTCTATGAGATTAGAATTAGGTATAATCAGTTGGAAGTTTACTTTGGTGTCCTAGCTTCTAAGACCATGAGCAATCTACGTCCTCATGATCAATTGATTTTTTTTTTCTTTTATGTTTAATAAAATTTTATTTCTTTCTAAGTGCGATGAAGAAGATAACATCTACTACAGGAAAAAAAAATGGAAAAGGAAACTATCTAAATAATCTAGAATCGTGTAATTGATAAACTACAAATTAATTGTGGGATAAACTTTTTAACATAAGTTTTCAAATATTAAATAAGTTGTAATAATTATTTTGATAATAGAAATAGTCATATTCTTACAGAGCATTTGTTATTGATTATTGTCTACTATCACTGTCTAGAACCATTAACCATCGCCTATCACCACCTTTCACCATTGACCACTATCCACCATCACTTACAATCACTGAACACTGCTAACCACTATCTTTCGTCATTGACCACAATCTTCAATCGCTAGCCACCATCTATCATCTCTTTTTTCCGCTATTGACCACTATAAATCACTATTTACTGTCATTGACCATTGCCCTTCGTCACCTATCATCATTGACCACTGCCGACCACCACCTACCATTGATGACCACCATTCACTACTACCTATAATCGTTGTCTATCGCTTACCATCACCTTTTCCTATTAATCACTGCTCACCATTATTACCTACTGTCATTAACTATCATCCATTATTGTTGATTACTGCTCACCATCACCTACAATTGTGTTAATCATCACTTACCACTACCTTTAACCGTTGGGCACCACTTACTATTATTACCACTATTGACTACTATTTGTTACTACTTGTCACCATTAACTAGAACCCACCATCCAATACTACTTCTAACCACTGACTATTGCCATTTACCATCGTTGATCATTATCCGCCATCACTGTCTACCACCGTTGATGACTGCCCACCATCATCTGCCACTGTTGACAATCACCCACCACCACTTACTGTCATTAACCGTCATCCACTATCACTTATCTCCATTAATCAATATCCATCATTGTTAACTACTACCTAAACAAACAACAAAAAAAGGGAGTTATAAACAATGTGATTCCATTCACTAACTAAACCTAATAAATCAAAAAATTACCCATACTCATTCTTATTTAATTTTATTTCCTTTTCATCTCCATAGATTAAATCTAACACTTCCTTAATATTAATTAGTGTTAATTTGTTACAATCATAAAGCTTAAAAAACTATTTCTTTTTATTTTGTCATACATAATTTTAAATTGTAATTCGCATGTTAACATTTCCGATTGCCCTAGTTTTCACAACAGCTATGGATTCATGGGAACTCCCCCCCCAACCCAATCTTCACACCCCACTCCCAAAAATTAACTTAAGTTCCTATATTGGCATTCGATCTTCCTTGTTATTGTTTTTTTTTTTTGTGTTTTCTGTAATTACAATCTTCATAAAAGCAATTGCAATTTATGCTATTGTTCTACTTCTTTTGCTAAAAATTTATGCTATTCATATCATTTTTTATGTACAAAATTATCCTCTTAATCGTGTAACATGCATGCGAACTCAATGAAAGAATTTCGTAATCTCAAGAAGAAATTCAACAACACATTAAATGCCAGATCTGTAGGTGAACCTATAGCATGTAATAATAGCTTAAGGTTTAGAATTACCTGGTAAACATGATAAATCCTTGCTTTGATCCTGGAAGTATCTACTTTGTATATGGAGATAAACTGCCCTCTTGGTTATAATATGATAGAGAACAAAAACTATCTTCGTATCAATTAATGGGGCAGTGACATGCATATTATAGCAGAGACCAGGGACTCTCCATATGTAACCCTAATGGGTTATTGGGTTAACCTACCCATTAACAGTTAACCCAATACAATGGCCCAGTAAACACAGTCCACTTAACACAGGTGCAGCCCATTAAAAAAATGGATCATATAATTGG
>JANHAO010005920.1:0-22036 GCA_026873985.1 Saraca asoca | reverse complement strand
ACCACTCTGTCATTATGTACAACAACACAATGATTAGCTTCAACATGATTGAGGCTGCCAGGATTAATGGGGTTAAGAGGTTAGTTATCTTGGATAAAGTATTTTGAGTTAAATTTTTTGGAGTGATCACTAAACACACATTCATCGTTTGGTATAAGTTTAACATTTATTCTTTGTGTTTGTATGTAATAAACATATTTTCAGGTTCTTTTATGCCTCTAGTGCTTGTATCTACCCTGAATTTAAACAGTTGGAAACTAATGTGAGCTTGAAGGAGTCCGACGCCTGGCCTGCTGAGGTTTGTTTGGAAATCCTTTGTTTTCCCAAATTTTTAATTGTGCTGGTTGTTTAGTTGTACCTCAAATTTGATTTGTTTAATTATATAACTTGGTTTTAGCCACAAGATGCATATGGACTAGAGAAGCTTGCTACAGAGGAATTATGCAAGCATTATAACAAAGATTTTGGAATTGAATGTCGCATTGGGAGATTCCATAACATTTATGGTCCTTTTGGGACATGGAAAGGTATCCTTTTAACTGAATTGCAAGTTATACTTGTTTGTCTTATAGAAATGGATATAGAAGTAAATGAGTTTGAATTTATCATCAATAAGATGTGCTAAGTTAGTCACTTTGTTGTTCTGTTTTACAGGTGGAAGGGAGAAGGCTCCTGCTGCTTTTTGCCGAAAGGCGATTACTTCCCTTGATAGGTTTGAGATGTGGGGAGATGGATTGCAAACAAGATCCTTCACCTTCATTGATGAGTGTGTCGAAGGTGTACTTAGGTAAGTCCTTGCTCTATGCATCCTTCATGCAGCTAAGTTACATGTTATATCTATGGTGTTCTTCGGTTCACTTTTAAAATTTGGATTTGAGTATTGTCAAATTTGCTATCAAATATTAGAAACAATTATAGCTATTTGCATATATTAACATCTTCTAAATGTCTTTACATATTTTAAATTTCTTAATTCTTAAAAACTCATGTTAAATTATTTTTGAACGTGTCATTTTTGTAAGTAAATTTCTTAGTTAAATTTTCAGTTATTTAAAAGTGAGGCATCATAAGAAAAACGTTATTAGCGCAATCAACTACCATTGGATTCCATGTCTACTAAATGGATTTTCTTATGAAACTTAGAATTTGCCATATTTGATTTCGTTGGGAAAGTTTGTGTAGCCCTTTATAAAAGTGTATATTTTTATGTTTTAATCAGTTTTACATTCTTATGTTGTAACTGACAATTTTGATCAGATTAACGAAGTCAGACTTCCGTGAGCCAGTAAACATTGGGAGTGATGAGATGGTCAGCATGAATGAGATGGCTGAGATTATTCTTAGCTTTGAGAATAAGAATATTCCTATACACCACATTCCTGGACCAGAGGGAGTCCGTGGTCGCAACTCAGACAATACACTGATCAAAGAGAAACTTGGTTGGGCTCCATCTATGAAGTTGAAGGTATTAGTTTTAACAAATATCGCCCTTCCTATTGTTAATTTTTTTTAAAAATTCATTCCAATATCTGATTAACCTGTATTCAACTTTCACCATTCAAATGCAGGATGACGGTTTAACTATGTTGTTATTAAAGCTGAATTATCTCTCATGTTCTGCTAAATTCCAAAACTTTCTGCTTCTAATTTGACCTTTTATCTATATAAAAGCAAAGATTAATGAAATGAAATATCATAGGAAATATCCTACAGCCACCAAGTAACAGGTTTTGGTTAACTACTCAATCAGCATCTCCTTTTGTAGTTGATCTAATCTTTATGCAATTGTTTCTCTCTCTTGCTCTGTCTCTTTCTGACCATGTTGAGCATCAGCTGGACTAATTAGTCTCAAATCTGATATTGTAGGATGGACTGAGAATTACATATTTCTGGATCAAGGAACAGATTGAGAAAGAGAAGGCTCAAGGTATTGATTTATCAATTTATGGGTCATCCAAAGTGGTGCAAACCCAAGCCCCAGTTCAACTAGGCTCACTTCGGGCAGCAGATGGCAAAGAATAAAGTAGTCAAGGCATTGATGTAGTGGTCATCTCTAAGTCATCCATTTCCTAATATGGCCATCATCTAAATGTTCAAGTTTCTAAGAGTTTAAATTTCATATATTGCCATTTCGTAGATGTCTCGATATGGTTAATTTATTATCAATGTTGAGCTATATTTGTGGTACGAAGCCAGCTTTGACGTTCCCTCTGTAATTTAAGTAGTTTTTGAAGGCACTGTTGCTCTATAAAGTGGCAGGCAGTACTGCTGTGGAATTTCTAAATTATCTGTTTCAAGTCTAATGGTTAAGAATGGCTTCTCTCGCATTTCTTCTGGATTACAATTTTGGCAAGTATTCATGGCACACTTTTTTTTCTTTTGGCCTTTGATTGACCTGTCTATCTGTGTCACGAAACCACTACATCAATATCTCCAAAAACCTGAACAGAAGAACGGTGCAATGCTGTATAAAGTTTGCTTTGTCAACGTGGGGTTGGACATATGCAAATGTGAATCAAGTTCGATTCCGTTTCTCTAGTTAATGCCAGTCTTTGGGAGATCTTGACATGAAAGTTAGCAGGGAGAATACTGGCCAATTACTTGAGCTCACCAAATCTTAAGATAATGACTTTATAATGCATGCGAACCAATAAAATCTAATCAGTTCTCAGACCCCTCATTAATTATGTAGCATTTCTACTTGCACTGTGACTTGGAAACGTGTGTTCATCCTTCATCCCTCATCCTCTGCCCATCTGAGCTCTTAAATGGAGGTCGTTGCTATTAGCTCCCACACGAAAGATTCAGCACTCGGTAGGGCCAGAAGAAAAAAAGTGGCATTTCATAATTGTGGCTACTTCGTTGTAGGGAGAAAGATCAAAGCGACAACTTGAAAATAACTTTTCGCAATTTGAATTTTGGCTTTTTAGACAGATTTTGATACTTCTTTCAGGTCAGGATATACTATGGTGATACGCGCAGATGATGAGCATTGAGCAATGCCGTGGGCCATATGGGGGCTTTGCTGCCTTCTCAAGTTCTCGTGTGCAAGTTGTGGATAAGGACAATCAAGTCAAGACTGTTCTTTTCGTGTCTTGGGGATTGCCTTCAAGCAGTGGACCCTCTCGGGTCGGGTAAGCTACCAACAATGCAACGACCAAGTGGCCTATTAGCGTAAAGAAATAAATAAAACGTGGACTATGCGTGGACAAATTTTGTGATTGAATTACGAACTCCTACCTATTATCCTCAAACCCCAAGTTTTATGGACAATTTTCTAGTCTTATTAATGGTTATACTACAGTCTTTTTGCATCGCAGTATTATCCAATTTTTCCTTGTCTAACAAAGTATTTTTCTATTTTTTCCAATTTTTTGCGCACCATACGTTTCTGTTTTTTATTCCTATGAATCATTGAACAACCAAGACACTCAAGGGTCTCATTAAGTCTAAATATATAATTTACTCATAGACATTCTATCAACACAAATCATAGATATGCTGATCCTCCCGAGGGCACATCTGATGTAGAGAGGATATAAGAATCCAAATGCCTTTTAAGTATTAAAAGATACGTACACAACATTCTCGCCAACCGAGAATCTAAAATGTAGTCCTTCAACCCTATCATTTAGCACGCAAAATCCTGATACACAGGATTAGATTCAAGCTGCTCTGCAAATTTCTCAAGGATATCCTTCACGAGTTTTACCAACTTGTCTTTATCTAACTCCATATCACGTTCTTCTTTCTCTACATCAGCAAAGATATCATCATAAAGAAGAAGGACTGCTTCGTCAGCTTCAGACAGTGGCAAACCCAATTCCTTAGCATTTCTCTCTAGGAAGCTCCTTATTATTTCTACAATCCCTACGCCATTCTCCGCATGGTTCTTTTCCTGCAATACCTTCTCCACAATGTTGTTTAAATCGTTTTCATTTGCCAATAGCTGCAACACAACATTGTCCAAATATAAATTAATAATACACAAGGGTTAACTGGGTAGAAGCATGATTTAAGATATCACATCAATGAAAACCTATAAATGAAACTTGGATTTTTAATTTTTAATTTTGGCAATAAACTTCGAAATTGATCAGTCCTTAATTTTTCCAAAAAAATAGATACCACCGAACAGGTCTTCGACGTAGATAAAAGAATGGCATTTAACTTGGGGAAGAGATAACATATATGAATATATGGAAAATACCTGTCTTAGCTTAGACCCATTAAAGATTTTAATGTTCTGGATGAAGACAACATTCTTTAGGGAAAGTGCATCTGCTAGCTCTTGTAGAACAGCTTGGAGAAGTTGTGCAAATTGTGCCTGGCCCAGTTCTTCTTCTCCTTCAGCTCCATGGTTTTGCAATATGTCATTTAGCTGAGGGAATTCTGTTCATTTTGTATGAACAGTCAGTTTTATCAAACAATGAAAGTTGCATGCATAGAGCTGACAAATAAAGCAATTGATACTAGAACTTAAAATATGGCTTTTTGGTCAGTTAAAAAATGAAACGATAGCAGTAAGGAATTCATAGTTTCCTCTATGAGAAGTTAAATATATGCATATCCGACTAGCAGTTGTAAATATGACAGATCAAATCCTAAAATATAATATGACAGTAATTTGCAAAGCAAAATAACTGCAATGGCATCCATATTTCTTGAACTTTTTGCAGGCACAAAAGTTCATTAATGAAATCATATATGCGCTAGCGAAAACAGATTGCAATATGGAAGATAAGATATAAACAAATATAATGAACAACCAACATGACCACAAAAGGAAGGATCATTATAGCTTAATTATTTCATACTAACAGACATTTAGCTTTGGACTGCAACAATAAGGCAAGCATACAGGACATGTGATGGTTTCGTAAATTCATAGGTGAACCAAAAAAAACAAAAACAGAAACAGAAAAAGGCAAGAGTCCCTGCCCAATTGAATCATCTAGATGATTCAATGGATTAGCCAGTTTTTTATTTTGGATTTCAAGGATGGTTGCAGTTCACACTCAATTTCTGGAATGAGAAAACAGAAGAAAAAATGAAAGAAACTGCTTTTGCCCTCAGCGTATAATAGTGATGAATTCAATATTTTAGAGGAATAAACAGGAAAACTGAAGATAATTCTTTTGGTGGTTATGGTCATATCTTGCATAATTTTTTTTCCCCCCAAGATACAAGTATACTACGATGGGAGAAGATAACACCCATTTTTTTTTGGATAGAAAAGATAACACCCAATTTACTTCCAGTGAGACCCCAATAAAGTAGTTGCAGTCTGATGCAATGTCCCATGCATTCTACAACTGAATTTGAATGGCATCATTTCTCATGAGACAAGGGGAATATCTAGAGTATCTGAAGCAGTTCTAAGTGGGTGACACAAAATCATATATGCTTAGAGTCAATTCAGGGAAAGTTCAACTCTTTCATGCTTTCAGAAATAATATTCTTCAAGACCAATGGTCAATTATTGTAGTTTCATCTTTATACTGAAACTCCATAGGCATAAAGCAGTCTTATACTACAAATATACCTTGAGATTATAACATATCAGTCAAATCTTTTAATTATAGCAGTCAAATCTAGAGTGAGCAGAACAATAGACAGGAAGGAAGAAAAAAAATTTCAAAAAAAAAAAAAAAGCCAACAGATACCACTATTACACTGAAAGAGAAGACCCCCTGACAGAAAGAAAATTTTTTATACCCTCTCCCATGTAGTTTGTTTTGCTCATAGAAATCACTAGGATATATGTGAATTACATCCATCAAATTAAAAAACCATCCTCAATGAAAAGGATTAAGACAAATGTAGACATTGAGAGACAAGAATGTGAAACATGTCATTCCAAATGGTCAAAGAAACAAATCATACCTGGCAACAGATGAATGGATAAAATTACAAGGCCTCATTCAAATTCAAATTAATGATGATAAAATAAACTCATTATCATCTGAAAAACAGGAACAGACAGTAAAGTAAAACATGCAGATTATTCTGTACATTCAAAATAAAGTGAACCTGAGAAAGGAGGAACTCCCATCTCAATTCCCATCTGGACAAGAGCATTCCGGATTTCATTCTTGCTGATTTTCCCCTTATCTTCAACATCTAAATCAGTAAATATATTTTCTGCCAACATTGCAAAATCGTCCTCATCCTCAAAAAACAGTCGGAGAGTACTTCCATCGAAGATTGATACAACAAGAGGATCATCTACACATAGAATTTGAATACAAGCATTTACTTTTCCTCCATCAAAATATTAAACAATAATTATTGGGTCATGAAAACCTAACGTGAGGGCATAGAAGGATCGAAAACAAATAAACAATCCTAAATTTATGCATAAGTCCATTCGTTATCATATTAACTTCCAAGAATTTTAATCATAAATGCTTTTGGCAGATCTATATATCTAAGATGTGTAAAATCTACGTGAATAAATCTGTCAAACAAACTATCAACATCAGGCAATCTGATCAAACAGAGAACTCACAATTACAAGTTCCATGGCATATTTTAAGTCAATCATTTGTAGTCTTTTTACGAGTTTGCAGCAACTGGAGACTCCAAAATCACAAACAAAAAGGTTTGATGAGAGTTATTAAATGATATAAGAAAATCGTTAAACACATATCTACTGCTAATTATCACGGTTACAGATCAAATTCATCTAATCACCCAACCATCAGCCCCTTAAAGGATATAAGAAAATCGTTAGAAGCATATCTACAGCTATGTCACGGTTATGGATCAAATTCATCTTATCATCCAACCATCAACATTGACAAACTAGGAAATCATGCGCTTAATCGGCCATCCAAGAAATTGAAAGTGACGAATACATTATTGTTCACTAATTGAAACACGAAATCCTAATAACTAGTTTTCAAGTTTCTTCTACACACGCACAACTTTACCTATGATGCATTAGCAGAAGAAGATATAAACCTTTTAGTTCATCGGCGACAGCGGTGACGTAGTCTTTGAGTATCTGAGAGGCTTTTTCCCTACCGAAATCGGTAGACCGAAACGTATCCACATCGCCCGTGCAGATGCGCGTGAGAGCAGAGTCTCTGAGAGTTTTTGGTAATGGTAGACCGAACAAAGAAGAAGAGGCTCTGGAATCGGCTATGTCGAGAATCTGAGCTCCGGTGAGGCCGGCGTCCTGTTCCGGCAAAGAGAGATCGATGGCTCTAAGGTGCATTCCGTCGAGAACCCGCAATGTGCCGTCTGACATTTTGAGGCGGAGACTGAAACTTGGGACTCAGCTCTGGGGATGACTAGGAGTTGAAAATGAAAGTCGAAACCGAAATTCTCTGCGTCTTGTCTGAAATGCTTCTTTTAGAATTCAACTACTTCAGATTGTCCAATAGGGGGAGTTAGGCGACGAAACCAAATGGTTAAAAAAGATATTCAACTGCTTAAATTTGACTAAGATATTTATAAATATAAATTTATATAAATATTTAAAAAAATTAAATAACAGTTAATTTATATTATAAATATGAACTCATATTTTATATAAAAACTTAAAAAATAAATAAATTAAGGAGATGTTAATTTTTTTTATTAATTTTTGTTATATGCAAATTTATTAAACTTATTCAATAAAAAAAAAAGATTTAAAAAAGGGAAAAGAAGAGCACAGGTTGGTTTTAAAAATTTGGATTTTCCTTGTTACCATCAATTCACATCGATCCAATTGTTAAGATGATATTTAAGATTAATTTGAATCAGATAATATATTAGTTAGCGGGTTAAATCGATTAAATCATCTTATTTAATTTGATTTTTAAAACATTAACCCTTTATTTATAATGTCTATATATAATATTTTATTTTATTTTTAAATAAATCTTTTTTAATGGTGTTTAGATTTAAATCAGGAGAAGAATTCAATTTATTTTATTTTATTTATAATTTTTATTTTAATTATATTTATATCATTATGAAATTTATTAGATTTATTAAAGATTTTACTAAAATTTATTTTATTTGATATAAAACACATATTATATTAATAATTTTACTATTATTCTAATATGTATTTACTATGATACCATTAAAATCTACCTTTTAATTGAATTTTATGTATTTTTAATATATTTCAAACAAGAAAATTTATTTGTAAATTCAATGAAATTATTATTTTTGACATTATTTCTAAATATTAAAATTTATTTATAAATAAATTAAAATTATTCTTATTAAAATTAAATGAATTGAATTTTGAAAATATTAAGATTCTAAACATAGGATAGATGAAACAACTCTATGCTACGGATGGGCAGCTACTGAGGAAATTCAGATTGAGATCGTAAGTCTTGTCAATTTTATGAAATTTTTTTATAGTTTTTTATAACTCTTTTTGTTAAAAGTTTTAATTTTTATATACAAATAAAAATTAAAAGAATTTTTATACAAATTTAAATGATAAAATTATAATTTTTTATGTATTAATTATTTGCAAGATCTATATACAATAATAATTTTTTAATAAAAAATTGTAAGGTTTTATATAAAACATTTATAATTTTCATAAAAAAATCATATTTTTTTTAAATACATACCAAAATGTAATTCAACAAATATTATGATTTGTTTAACGACCTACACTTGAACTCTTCACCGTGGTTGTACAATGAAATAGCTGTCACCTCTAGTAAGTTTAGCAATTTAAGCGATTATTAATAATTAAAATTATGCTTCAATGCTTATTTAAAAAAATTGTTTTCATGTGAATTCTTTGGATTTTGTACATAGATTCATTTATAAATATATTGAATTTTAATATTCTTATAACTTTAGACAAAAGCTGAAATGTGGGGTTATAAATGAAAAAAAAAATCAAATTAGGGTTCAAATGAACTTCTTTGAACTTGATAATCACATACAAACTATTATTCGCAATGACCATGTGAAAAAAATAGAATCCTACATGAAAGTATTGTGAGATGTATGCAGTTATTATATGAATAGCACAACGGCTTATATTTTTGTTAATATGATATCAAAATTATTGACTTTTTAATAAAAAATAGGAATTATGAGATTAAGCAATTGAGCACTTAAAAATTACAATTGCTAATTTAATTGGAATGACCATGTCTTTTGTTGGTAACTATATATAGGAGTTGTTAACTAGTCAAATTAACACCTCTCACCATCCTCAACAAACATGAAAAGCATTAGTCTAGCCAGTGCTACATGGTCCTATATACCCGTGTAAAGTAATTCAAATACCTATGATTTACGAGATCATACACATTCAAACATCTTAAAAATGCATATTACTATATTTGATTTAATAAAAAAATTCATAACATTATATTTCAATTAATTTATATATTTTATTTTTATAAATCTTGTTAAATTTTACAATGTATTTATTGAAATCAGACTAATCAACAACAATTAATATTAAAAAAAAGAATTGAAAATGGACTGATTAATAATAAAAAGTTAAGCGGTTAATGAATATAGATAACATGATAACTAATAATAATATAGGTAGAGGTTGATTTGAGATATTAATGATGATAAAACTTAGATATCAATGGAATAATAAGTAAAATAGATTTTTTATATGATTAAAATATTTTCAATTGTTTTGTAAGAATACTACACTTAAAACATTTTAAAAAATATACACACTTTCAAATAATTTTTTTAAAATATGTGTCAAATATGAGAATCTTAAATTTTCTAAAAATACTTCAAAGAATGCAAAAATGGTCTCGTGAACCAAATGTTTGGTTTCTTCTTCATAAATATCCTTCATCAGAGAATTATTATACATATATATATATATTTAATAGTACAAAATTAAGAGGTTCACTAGGCAACTATTTATATATCACACGACTGCCTTTTTTTGGTTTCTTAATTTTATATCATAATAGTCACAAGTTGTAGGATCATAACGTGTCCATACTATATACTTTATAGTGTCTACTATTCCACTTGCGAAGAAAAAAAAGTATACAATTAATATCAATACTACCTAATATTTCTACTACTGCGGTGCCCATTTCTTCTGAATACAATTTACTGTGAAAGCCCCTTAAGTATGCTAGCTAACTGCCATACACGCACTGGATGGTAAAAAAATTGAGTTGACGAAATGAAAGTATTAGATTGCTTCGTTGATCCCGATTGCACAGGGCTAGATTGCCGCGGATTTTACCGTTCCAGTTTGCAGAGTTTTGGTAGTCTTAAAAATTTTTACTCTTAACTTTCTTTCATTGAATCTGTCTCTAACTTAATTTTTAACTATTTTATTAATTATTAATCGTTAGCTATTAGTTGAAAGTTAAAAAATAATAAATTAATTAATTATATTAAAAATATTTGATAAAATTAGTAATTGAATTATTTTATAAATATAAAATGATATCAAAGAATATATTAATATAATTAGATAATATATTGACTTAATTAATTCATATTTATTTTAAAATCAAAATATAATGATACAATCAAAATATTAAAAAATAAAAATAAAAATATTTAAAATTTAATTAAATTATATTTTATGACATCATATATTTATTTATTTATATTACATTAATGAACATATGTCAAATATGTAATAATATGTGAGTTTTATTTATCCTTTTTAACTTTGTGAAAAAAATAAACATAAAACATACTATGACATTAAAAAAAATAAGCATTAAAAATAAGGATTTCTAATTAAGACATGAACTGTTAATTAATTAAAATAAGGGGGATAAATTAGGAAAAAATAATAAAAAATTCTATTTTAATAAATTATAAGCTATTTGGAGGAGTTTTTTAAAAGAGAGCTCATTTTTTTTTTCAAAAAACTAATGTAACAAACAACTTTAAAATATAAAAAAGAATAGTTTAACTAAGTTAATAAGTTAAAAATTAACTTTTTTGATATGTCAAACATACAGTTTCTCCCACCTCCTGATTTGGTTTCAGTTTTTTTTTTTTTTTTAAGTACGATTTACTAATGTTTCAAAAATTTAAAAGCCATATTTCAAATTTAAGTGAATTTGATAGATTTTGATATATGATTGAAAGGGAGTACAAAGTGAATATTAATAATCAGGGTGTGATGAATAATTAAGTGTCGGAAAAATTATGAGCCTTCTACAAATTTGGTGTGATTAAGATACTGAATGTATAGTTAATGCTACTGAAGTAAATTTCACTCCTTTAAGAATATTGTTTCAATTTCCTTAATAATGAAGTATCCTTTCATGTGGATTTGCCTTGTAGCCAGAAAATGAACGTTAATATTATACCACTTTATTTTTTTGCGTGTAGCAGGAAAAAGCCTTTGATTTTGTTTTTTTTTTTTATAGTAAGCGGAAGCTATGTAGCTTTTCCACCAGTGCTTTTCCCCATTTTCCCGCAAATGTTTTTGACTTTCCAATTGCACTTGCTATCATCTCCAAGTTACAAAAGCTAACTATAAATTAGTGATGTATTGGAAGCTGATGGATTGTTGCTCTTTATTATGAGACTTGGGACAAGAATTCTAACAGTTGGTTGATGGCAGCTGAACTTCAAGGTCATATAAAATGCAATACTTAGTGGAGTACATGTAATTAACAGTTATTTTACTGGCGGTATGCGTTGGGTAGATGAAAAATGTTTATCTGCTTTTGCCATTATGAAAAAAATCTCATGAGGGTATGTAAAAGTAAAACTAGAAGCAAGTTTAATTTATTTTTTCTCCATGTTACACTATTCTAACACATGAGGTTATGTGGGTGACTAATCATGACTAGTTCAAATATTATAGAGAATGAACTTTCTCCAAAGGAAGTTGAGTTCACATTGCTTTAAGTTACGGATCTTAAAAAAGATCCTAACAAAAATGCTCATCTTTAAATGTTTTATGTTACAATGTTATGATATTTTGATAAGAGTAACTTTTAATTTGTCTATTTATTTTCCTCTCGTCTGTCATATGATCATCTAATTTTATTATTATAAATATCTTAATACTTTAAATATTTGCAAATAATATTCGTTGCATTTGTGTG
This sequence comes from Saraca asoca, assembly GCA_026873985.1. Classification (NCBI taxonomy): domain Eukaryota; kingdom Viridiplantae; phylum Streptophyta; class Magnoliopsida; order Fabales; family Fabaceae; genus Saraca; species Saraca asoca. Next base: position 9,995 of record JANHAO010005920.1, on the reverse strand, counting down.
GACAATTTAATTGTTTTTAATCTTTTGTATTACATTGTAGAAACTTTAGGGGTAATTAATTGTATATTCAATTTTTTAAAGCAAGCAATTCATATGGTACTTTCCTTAATTTTTTTATTGTACGATTGAATGTTGATGTGGTTGAATTGAACTCCTTAAACATGAATGATTAAAAATCCCAAAGTAACATTTATTTTGAATTAACGCTTTCTTGTGAGAATTCCGTCTATTCTTTTACAGGACAAGAAAAATACTCTTTACAATCAAACAAGGGATAATATTTAGAGGGCAAAAGACCTGCTCTTCGAGATATAACTGAATCTGTAAAAAATCTTCAAAACCAATTCAACATAGTTCATGGTGAGTGATAAAGTCATTTCTTAGAATTAAATTAAATTTAGAAATATTTAAGCTGGCTCTTGGCAGTAGAATTTGTTTCAATAACAACATAGAACAAAAATAAGCATATTTTACATATGGGAGGGAGATGATCTTAACAACGGAGGAAGATGCTCATTTTCTTCAATGGAGTATCAAAAAAAAAAAAAAATCAAATAAAATGGTAGAAGATTCATCGGTGAGAAGGGTGGTTTGATTTCATATGACGATGATTTTTTAAAGCTTAGGGACAAATCTTACAAAGATACCTTGGTTGGGGGTGAAAAATTTGAGAACAAAAGCTGTAAAGAATTTCAATTTTTTGAAAGTGACCAACTTTCAGGGGATAAAGAGTCGGATGATCAGGACCTCAACGGATTTTCTGTTAGTAAGAACATGAATGGGATCAAGTCTTGTCCAAACTTCATTATTTCAAAGGAAGAGAAGAAAAGAATATGCAAACCTTAGAGGAGAACTCTCATCATCGAACTTCTAGGCAAGAAAATAGGTTTTCATGTGCTTAAATCAAAATTGCATCAATTATAGGTAGGATGGAATTTTGGATATTATTGATCTGACCAATGACTTCTACTTGGTGAAGTTTAGTGCATATTCTAACTATAAGTTTGTTCTTACAGGTGGTCCATGGTTATTATATGATCATTTTTTGACTATTTAGTAGTGAGATTCGAATTTTGATATAGAGAAAGCTGAAAAAGAAAAAGTTGTAGTATGGAGTACACTGCTTGGCCTTCCTGTGAGACTTTATGATAAAAAGTTTTTTGATTTCCTTAGGAATCGAGTTGGAAAGCCTTTGAAAATTGATACTACTTTTGCAGAGTAAGCTAGAGGAAAATATACCCATACATACATAGAAGTAGATCTTAATAAGGAGTTATTATCGGAATACTCAGCTGAAGGCAAAACATATGGTATTGTGTATGAGAGTATTCATACACTTTGTTTTAATTGTGGGAAATAATGACATCTTCCAGATGGTTGCCTAGAGAAATCGATGAAAACAGCTTTAAAAAATGTTGAAAGGGTGATGCAAGTTGAGGTTAAGGTGTTGCTGTTGGTGCTCTGGTAGAAAAAACTCCATTATGGCAATTGGATGATTACCCAAAAATCATAACATTACCATAGAAAATCAGATTACAGAGGTAATAAAAATGGTAATAAAAAAAGCAATCAAAATTTTGTTTCAGACTCATGTTTTAATATTTTATATGATGAGCAAAATCCTGATTTTAAAGGAGATAATTATGGAAAAGAAGATACTTATTATGACCAATCAAAGGGCCTTAAGGTACATGATATGATAGTTTCTAAACTTAACAAAGCAAATAGTGGGCTTTAGATGAAGTTTGTTTACGAGAAAACAAAAGAACGTGATGTGAGCCCGACTAGTGCATGGCTTGGTTGGAACTCTACCAAGAATGCACAAGTTCCTATTTTCATGAAGTCTAATAATAATGCATGTCCAAAACCCCAATGTTTGATGTAGAAAACTTTTCCAAACCCTTTAATAACTCTATTTCCTAAATTTCACATGTGTCTCCTACTCCAAATTCTGAAATAGACCAAGGCCAAATACACTCAGATTCTTCTCAAGTGTTAGCGGTTTATATTGAAAGTAAGGAGCTTGAACCCTTGGATGATTGCATCCCTGTGGAAAATGATGATAGAAGACTAGAGCTTCAAATTTCTGCTCAATTATAGGAGTAAGGTGCCAGAATACTTAATGCCAAAGATATGGACCTGTAGTGAAGTCCCTAGTTTACTAGTTTTTTTTCCTCTAAAGTTTTAATGATTGAAAATATTGTCTTATGAAATTGTCATGGTGCAAGGCACAAGGGTTTTGTGAACCGGGTTTTCATTTTTTTGAATAATAATGTCCTAGATGTGTTAATTCTATTAGAAACTCGCATTACTAGTAGTAGGGGTTGATTGATTTTACAAGTTTTTGGTTTTGATAAATAGGAGCTTACAAAGGGGGATGACTTTTGAGGAGGAATTTGGATGGCTTGGAAAAGTTATAAAATTTTCATTGAAGTTGAATTAAATACCTTCCAATTTATTCATGGTAAATTACTCCCTCATCTTGATATTTTACTATCATATACTCTAATCCAACTCTGAATTTAAAAAGTGACTTGTGGAGACATATGAAAAATATTAGTCGCAACATTTTAGTGCCTTGATTAGTAGTAGGCAATTTTGATAACTTAAGAGATTTCTTTGAATAAAAGGGTGGAGCTTCCTTTAATTGGAATAGGGCTTCCTTATTTAATGAGAGGATTAATCCTTGCAAGTTATTGGAGATTGATGCTCAAGGTGGTGGGTACAATTGGAAGGGTTCTAAAAATCCAGGCTATCCTCATCTTTCTGAGAAATTGGATCATTCTCTTTGTGATATGGAATGGAGGCTAAAGTTTAGTGAGGCTTTTGTCCAAGTTCTACCTAGAATATTTTTGGATCATCATCTTATTAGTATTGATTTAGGTAATAGTACCTTTAATAATGAGGAAAGACCTTTTAGATTTGAAGTTATGTGGTTGACTCATGATTAGTTCCAAAACTTTTTGTCTTTAAAATGGGGTTATAATCAAGATTTAGTTGAAACCATCAAAGATTTTACTCTTTAGGTGAAAGATTGGAATGTGAATGTCTTCGAACACATAAAGCAAAGAAAAAAAAAAGCTATTAACAGGAATAGCTGGAATCCAATACTCATAGTAAGATTAATCCTTTTCTTGCAAATTTGGAAGCTAATCTTTAAAGAAATTTGTCTATGACTCTGGATTAGGAGAAATTATTATGGCATCAAAAATCTAGAGCCTCATGGATAAATTAAGGTGATAGAAACACAAAGTACTATCATCTGAAAACTATCACTCGGAGAAGTTGAAATAGAATTAAAATGCTAAGAGACTATCTTGATTAATGGGTGGATAATAGGCATAACCTTGCTAAATTGATTTGCAATTTTCATAAAGGTCTCTTTAATGACGATTTGGTAACCCGTCATTCGATAACTACAGTAATGGTTTTTCCTACTATAAATGACAATCAGAATAAGGCGCTGGCTGAAGAAATCTCTCTTGAGGATGTTAGAAAGGCAATTTTTTATATTGAGGGATCTAAAACCCAGGGAAGGATGGTTTACCCACTTTATTTTACCAGAACAATTGACACATAGTTGGAAAAAATGTTTTTTGCTTCATCAAGGATGTTTTCAATGGTAGAGAGCTATCTGATGTTAATAGAACTCTAATATGTCTCATTCTTAAAATTGAGAAACCAAAGTTTATCAGTTGATTTCGTTCTATCTCTCTTGGAAACATTATGTATAAATGTGTCACAAAAATAATTGTTAATAAATTGAAACCCTTGATACCTCAGTTAAAACTCCTTTGTAATCAAGTTTTGTGCCTGGTCATTATATCTAGGACAATATTATCATCACTTAAGGAATGATTCATTCCATGAGAAATATAATAGGTAAAAAGGGGTTGTTTCGCTATCAAAATGGACTTGGAGAAGGCTTACGATTGGCTAAATTGGGACTTTATTAAAGAAGTTCTTAGAGAGGTAAAATTAGAAGAAAAGTTGATTGAGATCATTATGAGATGTATTTCTTCTACTACTTTTCATGTGTTATAGAATTGTAGCAAAACTAAAGACTTTTATCCTTCTAGAGGTTTAGGATAAGATGATCCACTATCTTCTTACATTTTTGTATTGTGCATGAATAAATTATTGCATATTATTACTGAGCAGTCTCCAATAAAAATTGGATTCCTTTAAAAGCTAGTAGAAGAGGGCTTAGTATCTCGTATTTAGTATTTGCTGATGACCTTATTCTCTTTGATGAAGTAACTGAAAATCTAATTGATATTGTAATGGAGTGTCTTAATTACTTTTCTAATGCTTCTAGTCAAAAGGTGAATCAGTCTAAAATCTACATTTTTTTTCACAAGGAATGTAAAACAGGAAATGAAGTAGAAAATTATATCCAAATATGGTTTTTGTTCAATTAAGGACTTAGGTTTGTATTTGGGTGTTCTTCTTTTGCATTGGAGAGTCACTAGGAGCACTTTTAGCCATATAATGAAAAAAGTGCAAGATAATCTCACTAGTTGGAAGACGAAGTGTTTGTCCATGGCTGATAAAGTAACTTTAGCAAAGTCAGTTATAGGGTCACTCCCTATTTATACAATGCAAGTTGCTCATATTCCTTCTATTACTCTAGTTGAAATTAAGAAATATCAAAGAGCTTTTGTCTGGGGCATGAATTAAATGAGAGAAAGGTCCACACTATTTCTTAGGATACCTTTTGTCATTCTAAAGAGATTAGTGGCTTAGGCTTTAGAAATTTTTGTAATATGAATAATGTATGTCTGATGAAGCTAGCTTGGAAAATTTTGAATGATTCTACTAACTTGTGGGTCTAAGTGCTAGAAGGTAATACAAGATAAATGATGATTGGCCTAGTTATATCATAAAAAATTCATACTTAATTTTTTGGAAGAATATGAAGAATGTTTGACAGTTCATTCTAGATGGGATCTTTTAGAGTAATAGGGATGTTAATTTGGCCTCATTTTGAAATGATAAATGACTTGATAATTTATGTCTTAAGGATATGATTGCCTTCTACTATAGGTGATCAAAAAGCTTATTCTTTTCTTGATAATGATAGTCAATGGAACTTGACTGTTGTTGGCTAGTGGTTTTTCCATGACATAATTTTGAGGATTATTGCTCATCCTCTTCTATCTTCTTTTAATGGGCTTGACGTTCTTTATTGGGTAGGAAATGACCAAGGCTTAGTCAGTGAGGCTTATAAGCTACTACAAGGGCCATATGCCTATGATGATATAAGAATTTGGGCTAAAATATTAAGGTGGTATGGTCCTAAGTGAATACGTATATTCCTGTGGCAATGCTATAATCATGGAATTCTTACTAATGTGCAACAATATAAGAGGAACTTGGGAAATCCTACTTGCATTAGCTGTTATGGCTTTTATAAAGACCAAACGTATGCCATGATAGACTGTGTAGTGACCAGACAAGTTTGGCTTACTCTTATAGCAAATAAATATAAAAGTTCCTTTTTATGATGGAGTGGGAAGAGTAGGTCGATAAAAACTTATTTTATCATATAGGAAAAAATCGAATATAGAATGGCCTGTTATTTAAGGTGTTACAATTTGGTTTTTATGGAAGTAGCATAATTAGAGAACTTTCTTTCCAACTTTTACTTTTCTTTTTAATCCATCCTTTATCGATTTTTAGTTAGTGAATGATATTAAGGATGTTAATAATGTTCTAGATGCTTTATATCCCTATCTAAGTACTTTTTCTTTAGAAATCAATTGTAGACCTCCTTTGAATGGGTGGGTTAAAGTAAACATTGATAGAGCTTCAAAAAATAATCTTGGAGTTTCGGGATATGGGGGTCTCATTCGAAATGAGGATGGAGGTTAGTTGGGTGGTTTTATTCATAATTTGGGGATATGTAGTTCTTTTATGGCTAAATTATGGAGTGCGCTACATGGTCTTCAATTGGCTTAGGACTTTAGCTTTAAGAAAGTCATATTGGAGTCAGAGTCAAAAGCCCTTGTTGACTTATTGCAAGGGAAGAACATGTTTATAAAGTATAAATCTTTCCACAATTAATGTCTAAAGTTTTTAGCTTAGAATTGGAAGGTTTCAGTTGTCTATACCTATCAAGAGGGTAACAAATGTGCTGATTGGATAACCTCCTGTAGCTTGTCCCACGACCTAGGTTTCTCTTTTCTGAATGCTGCTCCTTTGGGCATGTCCAATCTTCTACTTGCTGATGTCATTTAGGTCTCTATCTCGAGAATAGTTAGTTCCTAATTTTTGTGTTTGTTTTTTGTTTGGATTTTCCTTTTCTAATTACAAAAAAAAAAGAATTAAATTTAATTTTTCATTTTAATATAAGATAAGTAAATTATTGTCTTTGTCATATTAGAAGAATGTTTACATGTGGTAAATTATGATGTTTCAAATGGTTCAAAACTGAATAAAAGGAACTCAAATTATCCTAATGGTAAGAATACTTCTTGGGATACATACAAGGATAATGTATCGACTGTTGATGATAGAAATGGAGATCTACCATCTCTTGCTCAATTAATAGTGGATTTAAATAGCTTTTCATCCCTACGAAATCTACTTTCTTAATCTTTGCAAATTCCAAATAGTGGAGTAGATATGAATGATAATAATAATGGTTAGTGATAGAGTATAGTAGTGTGAATTCTGTGGTGCTCAAATGCAGTATAAAGAATCTTTCACTAAATAAAAAAAATGCACGAGGGCTTGAATTTTCCATTTATTGCTCTCAAGGAAAAGTTGAATTATCTTTCATGATAGATTTATCTGAATATCTTAAATAACTTTTTGTAGACAAGGAATCATATGAAAGTAAAAATTGCAAACAACACATATGGATATACAATTCAATGTTCTCATTCACTTCAATGGGTGGGGAAGATGATAAGTATGTGAATCACTTGGCTGGACTATATGTTTTTAGGATCTCTAGACAAAATTACCATAACACACTACAAAAAATACTATTTAACGGTGTTTATTTTATGACAGTTAATAAAATCACTCTTAAAATGGATGATTACAACAGTTTATACACCTGCCATAATGTTTTAAGGAATTTTTAACATTAGCAGAGGTTGTAGCAGTTTAAGTGACAACTGCTACTATGTTAAAGCCCTAAATTCATAAAAATGTCAAAACCCCTTTTACGTATCAGGCAATTTTCATTCGGTCCCCTTCTCTGTCAATTCCTTACAATGATGCGAACTAGCACTTCATCGGTATACCTCATTGCTTTGTACTAATTTTTTCATTGGACTCTGCCTTAACTCGACCTCTTTTCCAGCTTACCTCACGATGTCATCTTTCAAGTTTGATTGAAGCTTTTAGTTTAGCTTGTTTTTGCAAGCTAATGAAATGGCTTTTTAGAAGCTTAGAGATTTTTTGTGATGAACACTATATATATTATGCTTTTTCTATTGTGCTCCCAGAATTTGTGAATTGTTGCATTATCAAAATACTTGCTAATTTATGAAGTTTTGGTTAGGGCAAGTAATTGTAATTTTTTTCCTGATGCATAGGGAGAAAGTAGATAGGCCTTTTCATTGCCTTGACTGCCAATATAGAAGAGAGCTTGTTATGATATATTTGACAAATATAGAACAAATTTGTCAATTTTTTGTGAAAGAAAGAAAAAACAAGCTTGGTAAGCTAATAGAGGATATATCCAGGTGGTCAAGTTATTGTATGCTATCCTTTTATAAGTGTGGAAGTTTTTTCACTTATAAGTTGACTCTACTTGATTATACCACTGTCTTATAATGTATGTTGCAATTATTATCTTTACTAATTTTGATGTCACCTTATAAAAGTAATGATAAATGACAACTTAGTAGTTTCTTATTTACTCCCAACCTAATGATATATTTTCACTTTTCCAAGAGTTGATAAATCATTCTCATTTTGGTATCTGTTTACTAACATGACTTATGAAATTGCTAACAAAATCTATTTTCTTTATTCTATTTTTTAGGAGATAAAGAAGTCAAGTGGCTATTAGGATTATAATCATCATATTATGCTATTTTTTTTGGCACTTAACTAATATGTTCAACATGTAGTATATTTTTTTGCAATTCATTTTTCATTATGTGGTGTAAAGAGGTGCTTTATTACTTAATAAAATATGTAGATTTCTACAGTCTCAAAAATATCTTGTTCTTGTTATCTTTGCATTTTGGGGTTTTGTAAATAACCAACAAATTGGTATCAGAGTTATATCTTAAGGGACCTATGAGATTGAATGAGCCCAAACACAATTCCTAAATACTTATCACCTATCTTTGCACAAACAAAAAAAACCCCACAACCTATTCAGAATGAATTCAGAACCTTCATTCACTGCTATTGCACCTCTAGTGTTTGAAGGAACAAATTATCAAATGTGAGCTATTAGAGTGCAAGCCTATCTTAATGCCAATCATTTGTGGGAAGTTGTTGAATGAGAATATGAAGTTCCACCACTACTAGACAATCCAACCCCTGCACAAATCAAAACTTACAAGGAGAGGAAGCAAAGAAAATCAAAAGCAAAAGCAATCTTGTTTATGGCTATCTCACCCTTACCCACCATTTTTACCAAAATAATGACATTGAAAACAACCAAGGAAATTTGAGATTAAAAACAAGCAAGGAAATTTGAGACTACTTAAAGTAATAATATGAAGGAAATGAGAGGGTCAAAGGGATACAAGTGCTGAATTTGCCCCGAGATTTTGAGATACAGAAGATGAAAGAATAAGAAACAATCTGGGAATACTCAAATAGACTTCTTAGCATTGTTAACAAAGTAAGACTCTGTGGTACTAATTTTCTGATTCTAGAGTAGTTCAAAATATCTTAATCATAATTCTTGAAAAGTTTAACGATACAATTGCATCTTCAAAAAATTCAAAAGATTTGTCAAGCATCACGTTGACAAAATTGTTGTATGCATTGTAGGCATAAGAACAAAGGAGGCTTATAAGGTAAGAAGGTTTTATGAAGGGAGCTTTTCAAGCCAAATCACAGAACAAAAATGGTGACATGAACAGGAACAAATGCATAATAACAACAGAAAACTTGGAGGCTTTGGAAATAACAACAACAATAACTAAAGCAATAACACTCAAATCTTTCTGCCTTATTCCTACAACAAAAAAAAATCATCCATAAAAAAATGTTGGCGGAAGCCAGATACAAAATATCATAGGTGTGGTTAGTTAAGGCATATGAAAAGAATATGCAAGTCCCAATAGTAACAATGAGAAGCCAAGACTGTTAAGGATCAACCTCAAGAGGAGTAGTTATTTTTGGTATCATGCTTTGCCACTAGCTACTCCACAAAAGTTGGCTTATAGACAATGGTTGTCTAAACCACATGGCATATGATTGATAACATAAGATTTGACACATTTATTTGTCCTCATGTTTAGCGTTTTAAGAGCTTGAATGAATTAATTCCCACTGTGTTAAGGTGTTTCTATCATTTGGAGTCAATTGGCAACATTATACAAATTTCTGCATTTTCGGCCAAATTAAGCAGTTTCTGTAATTCTAGAATAACTTGAGATATACTTATCCAATTGATGTGATTATTATCTTGTAGAAAATATAAGAGATAGATATACAACTCTCATGAAGACTGCAAGAGCTGAATCCATAATTTGGTTATCTGAAAATTAAGTTGAAGTCGGAATTAGAATTCTAGCATGGAGGTCAGGCTGCTGGGGACATGACTGGATAGAATTCTGATTCCGACTTCAACTCAATTTTCAGATAACCAAATTATGGATTCAGCTCTTACAGTCTTCATGAGAGTTGTAGAGATATCTCTTATCTTTCCTACAAGATAAGAATCACATCAATTGGACAAGTATAACTCAAGTTATGCTAGAATTATAGAAACTGCTCAATTTGGCCAAAAATGCAAAAATTTGTATAATGTTGCCAATTGACTCCAAATGATAGAAACACCTTAACACAGC
>JANHAO010005919.1:0-22044 GCA_026873985.1 Saraca asoca | reverse complement strand
AAAATAAGAATCAAGAAAGAGAGACATATATATCTTTTGACGCCAATTGAAAACTGTACAGACTGTTGTTTATTTGCTGAATACTAGTCCTTTGCACACTTCAAACTTCTTTCATCCCCTTCATGAAAGCGTTGCTATAGATGTTGCAGACATCTAAAATAACCAAACAGTGAAAATCCAAGGACAAGCATCAATTTCTCATCCAACGAGTGTTTGTCTGTGTCATCCACTGAATATCGTCATTTGTTCCAAAAACAATAGCCCCTGCAATGCCAAAACATTGCCCTCAGAACATTTTTTCCTCAGCCAAATACATTTTCTCATAAGAACAGAGAGATTTATTTGTCCTCAACAGATACCGCTCCAGTGGTTAAGGGCTATGTATTCCATTTTAAAGGTCTCATGCTCTAATTTTACTGGAATAAGTGGTGTGATAGTGTAAAATGATAAGTGCACTTAATTTTGTGTATTTAAGTGGACAAAAGCTGAGTAAATGGAGTCCTCCAATAAGTGGATCGACTTAAATTAAATGCTTGAAACTTTGACATTAGTGATAATTTGTGAGAGAAAATGAGTGACATAAAAAGGTGATAAAGTACTCTATTGTGTGAAAAATTCTTACAAATATGTCATTTACTACATGAAACCAACTGTGGATTGATACATGTAACTAAAAAGCTATTGGTTAATAATTTACACATGTAACTATACTTAAATGGCGTTGGTTAATAATTTAGTTGCAGTTAGGTCCACATAACATTGTATCTTACATGCCTAAAAGTTTCCCTTATTGTGTAGCCTCCATTGAAGAAAAAAGGGGAGAGAGATTAGCTTACCAAGTGTTGGCATGAGTAAAGCGAGAACAGCTATGCCAGCAACCTTAAGTGGGACACCAACTTTGAACATGTCTTGGATATCAATGTGGCCAGTGGCAAATCCAACCACATTGGATGGGGTTGAAGTTGGAAGCCAGTAAGCAAACTCACTGGCTATAGCTCCAGGAACCATAAGAAGAAGTGGGTGAACATGCATGGTCTTGGCTATGTGATATAGAAGAGGGATGAGGAGTGTGGCTGTGGCATCGTTGGATGTGATGAATTCTGTAATGATGCTGCTCATCAGGCTAACAGCAGGTGCAATTGCCAAATATGGTGCATCTTCTAAGAAGCTTAAAGCTCCTGATAGCACATCTGCTAAGCCACTAGATTGGACTCCATCTGCTAAGGCAAACCCTGCTCCTAGCAGTAAGATCAGGTTCCATGGTAGCCTTTTACATTCATTCCAATCCATTAGCTTCTCCCCTGGTTGCTTCTTGTTTGGAATTATGAACAACAACACTGCTACTAGGACCTGTATTGCATAAATTCAGGATTTAAAACTCTTGCCAAATTTATTTGCAAGAAATATAAAGGTTTTTGTGCATTGCCAATAAGTATTCTTTGGGGGTTGATTCAAAAAGACTTGTAAATTTATAGAAATTTTGGCAATAAACTGTGTACACTTAGTCAATATCAATTGGTATTAAGGGACTCACACTGACACTTCCATCACCAACAAGGCCATGGAAGAGAGCTCCCCATCCAGGAATGTCATCTGTTATCCTCCTTGTCATCCACAGTATAATCAGCACCTGTATTCACCATTTTTGCTTATTAATATTAACAAAATTGTATAATTGTTCACATAAGTATTATTGACAAAGAAATTGGAATAGTGTGAGAGAAACAAACCCCAAACACAGACAACACCATCTTCTCAGCAAAGGACATGGGACCTGCAAATACCCAATCACAGAATAGCAAGTGCATCAGCTTACTTGGTAACAGAGGGTTGTAAATATTTTTCATTTCACCTAAAATCCAATTAATAAAACGACATAAACATAAAAAAACTAGAGAATATGTCCAATTTCCATAGAATAACTGACTTAGCAAAACTCCAACTCAATCATTTTCAACGGCTACTTCCTTTGTCTTTTCATCTTTAGATTGATGAATTTGCAAGTATACACTGAACCACACCCTGAGCAACGTGTTTTGCTAACAAAAAAAGAAAAGAAAAGAAAATTAATTGCAGCCCACTAATTTGACAAGTGCCACCATTGAGGTTGAAAACATGGGACCGACTTTCTCCAAACGACAATATGCAACGTGGTCAAGACTCAGACGTTTAACAGAAACAAAAAAAGACAAAACAAACAGAAATCCGAGAAGAAGAAGAAGAAGATTAGCTTAGCTTAGCTCTATACGAAGAGATCAGATCACCAATTATTTTTGTGGTTCCAAAGAAATTACCAAGAGCTTCTAGATCTCGCTTCAAGTGAGCTTTATCCAAATAAGCCGCCAAAGCCCGACCCGAACCCTTTTTCACATACATCAAACAAATGATGCACCAAAACGAGATTAACATCAAAACAGCAAAAGGGAAACCGAAGAAGAACCAAGTGTTGAAGCTGATTGGCTTCGCTCCGGGAACCAGGCTCTTCCACATTCCGACCAGTATCAAGTTCACTCCTGTACCGGTCAACGTGCTCGCGCCGCCGATCGGCGTGGCGTAAACCACCGTAAGAACCACCGCTCTTGAGAACTTGTTGACGGCTTCCGATTGCTCGTGCAGCGGCGGGAGGCGCTGCAGGATGCCGGTGGCCACCGGCATCATCATCACTGCGGCTGCCACGTTGTGCAGCCACATGCTGACGAAGAATGTCGTGGCACATAAGCCCAATAGGAGCAGCGCTGGATTCAATGGGTCGCCGCAAAACACCAGGGTTACCTGTGGGGTCCAAGTTAAGTTCAACCATTATTTTAGACCAATCAACACAAAGCACAATCTCTCCGAGGAAGAACCAAAGAGATAAACGCATAAACATCAAAATCTAAAAATAAAAATAATATACTTAATCTCTTCACTTTTTCTTTAATTGTGATGGAAGAAAATGTAATGGAATTTGATAGAACTATGTAATATTTTTTTTTATATTCTTTTTTCTTATGGAGGTCTATTTAATGCCTCTAACATATAAACAAAAATTAAATTTCAAGTTGAAATAATAGAGAAATGTCCATAGTTTAATAATTTAATAGTGCTATTTTTTAATGAAAATGTATATCTATATGCAATATATATTAGACAAATATTTTTTTTTTCTTTTTGTCTACAAAATAATAAATTTGGGTAAAACAGCAACAACAAATCTAACAAATTTTATATTAAATCAATCAAAGCCACGGCATTTTGGATAAAATAAAATTAGTGTGAAACTCATTTTCTCTCTTGCATCAAAACTAAATTGACAAGATTAATGGTCAGAAGAAGACGCAGGGCAAGGGAAAGGGAGACTCACATTCAAAGCCAATCTTCGATGAACGTTGTAGCGTTCAACGGCAAGAGCAAGTATGAAACTTCCCAAAACAAGAGTAATCACATCGTCCATGTAAGAGTGAGCTACACTATCCGCCGAAGCTATCCCAAACACAGGAAACAAAAACAGCGGACACATGGAGGTCACCGGAAGTGGTACGGCCTCCGTGACCCACCATGAGAAAATCCAAGCAATCGCCGCCAGCATGTTCCTGCTAGCCGGCGGCGCATCGCCGAACTTCACGAAGAGGTAAACAATGAGAGACAAAATGGGCCCCAAGATGACATAGAAATTTTTGGGAGTTAAAATAGAATTCATGGGGAATTGGAAGCTTTGTGTTCTTTGAATTGGTTCCTGAAGTGGGAGAAGTGGCGATTTCAGGTCATCGGAAGCAGGCGCCGGAGAGTGTTCTCCGCTCATTTTGGAGAAGAAAAAAAAAATTGTGGTTGCAAGAATTGGCTAATGCAGTGGAACAAGATGGTTGGATAGATTGAAAGGGTTGAGTGTGGGGCTTTTATTTCTGAATTTTTCAGAAAATAATAGAGACAAGGCAGTGGGCAAATTCGATTTTTCCAATCGGTATGACAAATTTGGAATGTAATTTTGCTTTTTATAATTGTAAATCCATTGCAAAATGTCATTTTTGTTAACAATTATATGCGTTAGTTAAAATTAATTCTTCTATGATTGAATTCAATTCATTTTTAATAAATTGATTTTTAATATATAGAAACAAGGTAAAAATAATAATATTATTTTATTTATAAATGAATTATTTTATTTAAAACGTGTTAAAAAATTAAAAGAATTGAAAGGTATGTATGAACGGTGTAAAGATAAGATTATTGACTCAATAAACTATGACAAATAAAATAAAGTTTAATTCTTTATAGATTTAAAAATTTTGATGATAACATATAAAAAATTAAAACGTGAATTATAAATATAATGAAATTAATTTAAGAATTAAAACAAAAACCGTTTGTTGAAATATTTTGAGGTGAATTAAAAGGCAGCAAGTGAAACAGCATATGAGAAGGGCAAAATACTAAACAATAATGAGAGGGGTTGTGGGTCCAATGTTTGTATGATTGAGTTACGTGGGAGCTGAGCTCAAATTATTATTGACCGAAACATTAATAAAGGGGAATTATTGTGCTACGGGTAACTGGAAAGGGAAGGAACAATTCACAAATCAACAAATAAAACTAATATTAGACATACCTTAAAAGTTTTTGTGAGAAAAAAAAAGAGCAAGAATTTATTATGTTTCTATAATAATTTTGGATAATTTATAAAGATATCAAAAGAAGAATACATAAACCAAAATTTATTTAATACAATTAAAGAAAAACGAAGATAGCAATATCCAAAGGCATATGTGATAAAGATGAGATATCAAAGGAACATATAACATTTCTTGGTGGGTACTTATAAAATGAATAGATGGCAGTGTGATTATGGGCTAGATTCTTTTTGTTTCATACTTTTTTTGCTTTATAGTTAATATGCTCTTTTTCTCTTTTCCCCTGTCATTCTTGATGTAAATGACTTGAATTATTCTTGATTTGCTTGGATATGATTCATATAAATATTTGATTTGACTTGATTCATCCAATAAATAAATGAGTTTAACATAAAATTAATTTCAATTAATAGATAAGTTAAATTTAAAATCTTAAAATTGAATTTATTTAGTTTATGGATAATTTATTTAAAATTAAAAAATAAAAATATATATAATATTTAATTATAAAAATATTTTTTATAATTATAATTATTATCTTTATTTTTATTGAATTTTCAAAAATATTTAATATCTAATTTTTGAATAGAATGATCTAATAAATAACTTCATATTTTATAAAAATTTAACAATATCTAAAATTTAAAAATAAAATAATAATTTATTTTTAAATAATTTTATAATGTAAAAAATTAAAAGTATAAATATTTTATTATTATAAATAAATGTTATTTATATTTTAATTAAATTTATTTTTGAATAAATTAAATTTAA
The DNA here is from genome assembly GCA_026873985.1 of Saraca asoca. Classification (NCBI taxonomy): domain Eukaryota; kingdom Viridiplantae; phylum Streptophyta; class Magnoliopsida; order Fabales; family Fabaceae; genus Saraca; species Saraca asoca. Next base: position 16,663 of record JANHAO010005919.1, on the reverse strand, counting down.
ATTATTAATTTATTAAATAAATCAAGTTCAAATTTATTTGTAACTAGATTTAAAATGTTAAAACTCCACTGTGTCGGTTGGAGTTGCTCACCACCGAGGTCCACTCAATAATGCATGTACCGGACTTCCCGTGGGCCCTCTTACCAGAGAGCGAAAAAGTTAAACATGTTGTCATAGTCAATGATTAGCACGTGGCAAATGAGTAAAATAATGTAAATCATCCCTCAATTTTGAAATTGTTACTATAATCATTTATAATTATTTTATAAAATTATTTATAAATAATAAATTTTATCAATATAACTATATAAGGCATTTTTATAATTTTGAAAAGAATTTAAATATCATATAATAAGGTAAAAATAAAAAATATAAGAATTATATATATGTGCTTTTCTATTTATATTAAACAAATAAATCATGTTAATTTTAAAATATGCACCAAATAGAGAAAAATAAAAAAATATATAAATTATAATATTTCCAAATTTTTGTTGTAAAAATTTTATGTCACATTTAATTCTTTCATATAATTTCATGTTAAATCAAAATATTTGTTATTAAATATAATTTATCACTTATAAATAGTTACAAGAAATGATCATAAAAATTAATAGATGTAAATATTAAATCTTACTAACCAAAGTAAAGAAAAAAGGGAAAAATTTTCATTTTTTCTAAAATAATTAAAATATTTTTATGCTATATTAATACATTATCAATAATAAAAAAATTGATTATACTCAATCAATGATACGAAAAATATATATATTTACTATTCATGTAATTTGTTATTTCTAATCTATTTAATGTTATATTTTTCTATTGTTTTAGTACATGCAATAAAATGTTTTAAGTTCAATCAAAATTGTTTTATTATTGCCACGTGACGAAGACTGAAATCCTTGACCGTTTCCATCTCTTCCTCAGGCCATTGTTTGCTTACAATCAACGGTCATGATCGCATATTGCGATTAACCAATTCCCGGATGACATCACTCATTTATTTTGTGGTCAGCGTGCCTGTATCAGTTATTTACGACCTACACAAATAAAAATCAAACAATCACGTGTTATTTTAGATATAAATAATTAGAACATTTTGGTATGCACGTTTCTGAATATATATTACTGGAATGATTTTCGTGTGGTGCATAATTCTTTTGTAAAATATAAATATCATTTGTTTTTTATTTTTAAAATTTTGTTAAAGAGATACTGAAACTATATATAATATATCTTTGTAATGAATATAAAATAATTTAAAAATATATAAATTATTATAAATATAAATATCAAATAAAAATAATACTAATATTTATTTATTTACTGTTTGAAGTATTCAAAATTTTATCAGATTATATAATTTAGTAAAAAAGGAGAAAATATTTTGAGAATAAATAGTAAACTATCAATAAAAAATTATAATTTACATTAAAAATAGTATATTAAACATGAAGATAATATTAAAAATCTAATTTTTGAATATGAATTAAAATTTAATTTTTCAATTTCTATCGATAGATTCAAAAATTTATAGGTAAAAAATAAAACTAAATAAATAAAAAAATATTAATAAAAATTTGAAATGTAAATTAAAAACTTATAATCAATGTAATAGTAGAAATTTAATTGAAGATATTAATCACGATTTAATTTTTTTTATTTCAAATATTTTCTTATCAATTCTAAAAAGTCGATAAAATATAAACAAATTATAAAATATGAATAAAAATTAAAATTCAAATTATAAATCTTAAGATAAAAATAATAATAATTTGATTATGAAAGATTAATTAAGATTTATTATATTTATTTTCTATCTTATAATTATTAAAAAAATAAATAAATAAAATAAAATAATTTAAATATATTATTATATACTGTGATTTTATTAAAAATAAAATAATATGAAATTTTTTTTGAAAAAAATATTTTTTATTATAGGATATAAATATATAAATTATTAAATATGATACAGCGACAAGAAGATTTGACTATTGCCATGAAAACTTTAAAAAGAAACAAAATCGGACTTTGACAAAAGAAATTGAGTGTGGTCCATGTAAGCTAAATTGATAACATTTTGTCCCATGGATGTCGCTTTAGTTTTTTCTGCCACTTGACTGGCCAGAACGACAGCCGTGGCTGCGGCTTCCTCAGCTGACAGCGAGCCAGTGGTCCCTACCGAAATAGCTCCAGTTCCATCCCTCCAGTCTCCGTTGGCATTCAATATGATGTCGAGCGGTCTCTATCTATTTTTTTAATGTATCATGTGACAAAAAAAAAATAACATTTTAAAAGTTAAATTAGACTCAATTATTAATTATTGTGTTACCTAATTCAAATTTGTAAAATATTATTTTAATAATCGATAAAAATTGAAAAAAGGATGGATGAAGTTTTTTTATCTTTAAACTTCCTTTTTTTTTTAATTGGATTGGCAAACAAATTTATATGTAATTAAATTTAATAAAAGAATAAATTTCATATTTAATTCACTAAAAATTTATTAATTTTCTTCATTTTTTATTTTTTAATAAAATAAAATATAAATTAATTATTATTTAATTTTTAATAAATTTATATTATAATATTATTCAAATTGACTTTTAGTTTAATCAATTGGATTAATCAAATTAATGATTTAGTAACCTTTTTAGTTCGTAATTTAGTTTGATTTTTAAATGACCTTTTCAGTCTACAATTTAGTTCGATTTTTAAATCATTGTATGAAAATTTTTTAGGACTTTTTATAAATTATTCCAAAACAAATACCAAGAAAAAAAAATTCCTTTACTATTAGATGATTGGACTCTGTCCTGTCAATTTGAAAATTTCAAATCAAAGTTTTAAAATATACAAAAATTTTAGATTAACATTGCTTATTGATCATTTTATTTAATTATTTGATTTTCATAAACTTTTAAATATAAATCACAATATTATTTTAATTTATCACATCATTCTTTTCATATAATTTTAAATTTATTTTTATATATATTAAATAAAATTATATATAATTTGTTTTTATTAATTATATAGCATAAAAATTATATACAAAAAATAACATGACAAATCACAATTTAAATAAACTGTGATGTTTGTTTAATAAATTCATAAAAAAATATGCATAATCAAATAAAATGCTTAATTAAATAGATAAAATTTAATATCATATAATTTAAAATTTTAATTTCAAGTGTCTAAAATCAATGAAGGCAAATCTAACCATTTAAATTAAATGAGATTTTCTTCTATTATTTTCAATTATTCAAGTCCATCATGGTAATCCACTTCTACTGAGTTTATTTCCAGTAATTTTCTGCATAAATATTTTAAATTAGGATTTCTTAAAATTCTCTTTGTAAGTGATTGACTATGCAACATACAAAGTGCATTGCATGATATTTATTCATGGTATAATTAAAGTTATAAATCTAGTAATCATATAATTCTTATAAATTTCACCTTGTTCCTTTTCAACCGGATTTCAAACACTATTATTAGGATATCTAATACTCCTCTATTATTATATCCCTTGAAATTATATGCAAGAAATATTGATTAAGTGCCTTTTTTTTTTAAAAAAAAAAATCATTATTGTATTTCTTACAATATTACCAGTCTACTAGACGTGGTTTCATATATGTGAAATGAAGATAAGTGAATACAAAAGGTCCATAAATATTTAAGAAAATCGTATAAATATATAGTTATTTCATTTTTATCGATTAGGAATCAATTGACATCGGCGTCAATAAAATTGATTTATATTATTATGATTCAATTTGTTAAATTTTTTCTTCAATTTCAAATTGTTATACAATATTAACCTATCCTAATGAACATTTTTAAATAGTTTCGATTAAAGTTGTTAATCACAAGACAAGACGTTTTTATTGTTGTTATTTTGTCCACTGTTACCAAGTTGAGATTAATGTTTTGTTCCACTGCCCTTCAACTTTAATAGATAATAAACCAGAAAATGGAAGCTGCTCTTCGAAACCGCTTCAGACTTATCAAATAAGGATCACAGTTTGCAAAAACAAAGTTGGAAAAGACATGTCTGGGGCCCAAAATTATTGTTAAGCAAACCGAAATTCTTAGAGCTATCCAATTACAACTTCAATTACAAATTGAATTCAAACCGAAAAGCAAAGACATAATTGAATATTCAACTTAATTTATTAAATGATTTTTGCATATCATACACTGTAATTAGAGTAATGCTTTGTATTATTATTATTATTTACTTAATGGACTTATCTCTTTGTCCATTTGGAGTTAAGATAGCCCATGCATCGTCACGTCACGTAGGATAAGGTTTGATCTGATTACTCAGCATTTTCTTATCTCTTTTCATATTCTCCATAAAAACAATGACTTTGCCCCCACATTAGGCCTACCTGTATACCAATAAGAAAGTCAAGTCCAACAATTTGAATTTTCTTTTTTGTTATTTATAAAAAATTACAACAAAAAACTTCAAATTGAAAGTTGTAACTTTTGATGCCTACAGCTAAATGATTGTTAATAAATAAAACACGTAGTGATGCTGGAAGGGATAGAATTGCGTCATTGAATATTATAAGATAAATCTCGTTAACAACTTGGTCAAAACTTTGATAATTAATTGAGCCCAAATTACATGGGCCTTACCGATCTCGTTTTGGGGAGATTTGCAGTGCATACGTGAGTATGTAGCTGACACCAGCCCCATTGAAAGTGTCCACCTACGTAGCTTGGGCTGAGGAAATACCAACCTTCCACTTCAAATATACATGCTTCTTTCGGCTCTACCTAGATTTCTATAATTTTTTCGGGAGTACTTTCACCTTTTCATTTTTTAAAGATATTAACTTTTTAATTTCATCATTCAAAGATAAATTTTCTCAATTTTATCATTCAATATTTAAATTTAAATAAATTAAATTACATTGTTAACTATTTGTTAAATTAAGAATGAAATTTTTTTACATGATTTAGTGAAGTTGACAAATATATATTAAAATATGACATAAAAAATTAAATAAATTAAAATTTTCTTAATTTAAATAAACTAACTCTAAATCTATAAAAAAAAAATTTAAACTTAAAAAACTCGCATCTCATGGACTCTTTTTTTCCCCTCCTTTTCAATTAAGAAAATAAAATGCATGAAAAAAAAATCTTTTTTTTTCTTTTTGAGGAGGTTTTGTTTATTTAAAAGAATCAATTCATTAGAAACTTGAAAAAAAAAACCATAAAAACATATAGAATTATTAATTTTTACTTATTGTTAAAAAATTAAAAATAAAAAAAATTAATAATAACTTTTAGTGGCACAAAAGCTTGAGAAAGATTAAAAATTCAATGAAATATTTCATTCAACCTAGGTTCAAATGATTGATACACTGGCTATTTATAGGCTAAGTTTAGGAAGGAAAATATCCTAAAAAATAACTAAAGTATTCCATTTGGCCAGCAAGTATACTTGCAAGGCAAGGAAAACTAAAAAATTTATGGAGATTTCTAGAAATTTGAAGGATAGAGGGAACATTCTAGAAAGATGAAGAACAAAGAATGTTTTGTGTTTTGCTTTGTGTTTATTGGGCCATTACTTATTTAGGCTAAGTTGGACCATTCTACTTAGGTTGAGAAAGACTTATCATCAAGTTTAAACGTCTTTTCTATGATAAGGAGATAGATCAGCAACATTGAAAGTAGTAAACACACTATACATGTGTGGTAGCTTAATTTTATATACATTGTTGTTGATCTTTTGCATTACCCGAAAAGGACCATCAACTTGTAGAGATACTTAGCATTTGGCCAATTGGGAAATCCCTCATTCTGCAAGTGAATCCATACTAAGTTTCCTTCTTTGAATAAAACTTGCTTTCGATGCTTATCACACTGAGCCTTATACTGTGAGTTCCATTGTTAGATTTGCTTTTGCACTTGTTCAGAAGCTTCTTAATCTCCTTGACTCGTTGTTTGGCATTGACACTAAATTGATACGTGGTTAAGATAGGTAAGAGATCCAAGGAACTGAGAGGTCACGTTTCATAAACTACTTTGAAAGGACACTTCATAGTAGCTTAGTTAGTGGAATCATTGTAAATGAATTCATTTAGGCAAGTATAAGATTCTATTGTTGAAGATTCTTTCCGACAAAGCTTTGTAAGAAATTTCCTTGTATCTTTTTGAGGGACTTAGTTTAGCTATCAGTTTGGGGGTGACTTGCAATGCTAAACTAAAGCCTCGTACCCATCTTCTTCCATAAAGTTTTCCAAAAGTGACTTAAAGACTGATGTCTCTGTCTAGGGTGATAGTCTTTGGAATTATGTGAAGGTGAATGACTTTTCTAAAGTATAATTCAATGATACGAATTAATGATTGGTCTTCTAACATAGAATAAAGTATGTCATCTTGGAGAATCTATCCATAACTACCATGACGGAATCCTTTTATCATTGAGTATGTGATAATCCAAGGACGAAATCCATGCTTACGTCTTCCCTAGGAGCAGTTGGAATTGGCAAAGGAAGGTACAAACCTGTGTTTTAACTAGTAGACTTGCCTTGGTGACAAATTCGACATCCCTGAATATGATGGATGACATATCGCTCTATCTTTAACCAATAAAAGTTTTCTTTGATAAACGTTACAGTTTTGTCTTGTCCAAATCATTAGCTAGTCCTCCATCGTGTGTGTTAGTATAAAGATGCTCAAGAGACAATTGTTATAATGGCATGGATACTACATTTCTTAGCATATTTAATAAAATATTATGTTTTGGCTTCTTTATTAATTTAGTCTTAAATATGTATACATGTTTAATACATGTATACTATCTTGGATAAAATCCTTGAAAATATAATTATGTATAAATAAATTACAATAGAGATTGTAATTATAAGATAATTTATACATATAATTATAATTTCTAAATATCCCTTGTTGTGGAATAGTTGAGAAAAAGGATATCAATTATTCATGAGTAAATCAATATATGTTATGTCATATTCTTATAGAAGAATATAGTGATCTCATATACTATTTGATATAAAGATATCTGGACAAACATATAGGTATATGTTATGAGACATATGACTAGATTGACCCACTATGAGAAACTATATGGATTGTTAACATGTGTCAAAGGAGTTCTCATGTGAAAGGTGGTGTAAGTGATTCCTAGACTTAAAGTTAACATAATATCTTATGTATGAAGTTGTGTACTTTGATTTTATTTCAAGTTTGCACTTTTAAAGAGTGGATATGAATAATTTTGTGTACACCATGAAGTGTAAAAGGCAGTAATTGATTAAGAAGGAATTCATCTTTCTTAGTAACAAAGAGAAAGATATTCTAAAGATATTTTGACATTTGTACTATAATCAAAATCATAGGCCTATATATTGATTGATACATAAAAGGAGTTTTATGTATAATCAATTAATGATATATAAAGGAGTTTTATGTATGAATGATTATGAGATAGCATAGAGTTAAACATATACCCTAGATAGGATGTTTATGAGGTTGATATTTGAATCATACCCTAAGTCTAATTTGAATATCAAGATATTGAGGGATTGACTTACATACCAACATATTGTCATGACATGTTTTAGTTTCTACAAATCTATTTTTGACATTTGGGTGATTATAATGCTTTCTTAGAAGTCAATCTTAATCTATAAATTTGTTTGAGCAATTTAGAGAAATTGTGTTTGAATTAAAAGGAGTTTTAATTCAATTAAGCTTGTAAAAGCTTGTAAACAAATTCATTTCCAATATGCATGGAAACCAAATAGATCACATACAATAAAATCTCTCTAATCCAAATTCAAAGGAAAAGTTATAATGCAAGATGTTATGAATTCAAGAGTTGAACTAGGTGAACTTCTTAGAAATTTGAAATAATTAATTAAGTGTTCTAATTTAATTAGAAGTGTTAATTAATCAAAGATTTAATAATCTTAATGGAGATTACAATTATTAAATGTTAGTAAATTTCCATTATTGATATTTAGATGATGGAGAACATGTATATTAACACTGGAAGAGATATTAAGTAGATGAATGGTTCATCACTTAGAAATTATTCTAAATTAATTAAAACAATTAGAGAATGATTACAAAAGTGATTTTATCAATTTTGACTCATAAGAAAGTGGTTGGTCTTGTTGGACACAAAAGAAGGAGTATTAGGTTAAATGGTGTGAACTCCTTGGGCTTATGGGATTGCACTAGTCATGTAGCCTTCTCAATATTGTGGATGACACAAGGAAGGGGCAACCCTAGCTTGTGCATCACTCATGATGCTTCTTTACTCTTACTTGTCTTCCAAACTCTTCTATTTAAAGAATAGAGAAGCCAAATTGACAATAATAATCAATTCGCACATGTGTTGTGCGCCAATTCCCTTTATGTGATCTCACCTTTCATCTCTTATTTGTATTCAAATACCAACCCTACCTTAGTGAATTTGTGATTCCTTAGAGAGCTTGCATCTCTTAAGTTAAGTGATTGATTTTTCTATTTTATAAGTTACGTGGACTAGTAAAAGCTTTGGATCAAATTTGTTTGTATAGATCACCGTTGGTGTTGGAAATCAAATTTAAAAGAGTTACTTGAAGATAATTCAAGAGACTTGATTATGGGGTTGATTGAAGAGTTCGTGAAATTGTTTGAAAATCAAATCAAGATTTAACTGAGGATTTCGAGAATAATACTCAAGAAGGTATGATATAAACTGTTAATTTAAATTTTACCTATCTTATGAATTAATTTATAAATAATACGATCTGGGATTGGGAAAATTTTAAAATCTATGCTGCATATACTCAATGCATATTTAATATGCTTAGATCCAAATTTCCTGATAGTGATATCAAAGCCTATGTTGTTTTCTATTAATTCATGATTAAAGATTTGACTATTATGGTTATAAGTGAGATGATGTGCATCTTTTAGTTTGGTTCCATATAATCAAAGTTTTTATTCAAAGTACAGAATTTTTTGTAGAAATTTTTTTTATAAACCAATAATGATTGGATTTGCAATTTAAGTGAAAAATACACTAGAAAAGAGTTGGCTAGTTGCTACGATAGCTTGTTGGTTGTCCATGATAGCAAAAGTTGGTTGGACCACGTCTTGCGTATGGAGGATAGCAAGCTAGCTGAAACTTGTTAGTTAGACCAATATGGCTGGTCGACTTTTGGGTCACCATGAATAGTGATTTTAGCCACCTTGATTGGTTGTGATGACAACTAATCAGTTCCTTAATTGATTGTAATGATAATCAATCAATCCTATGATTTAATCACACAAATATAATTTAGGAAATTAATTATAGTTACAATCAATTTTGAGAAAATTTGCCTAAATTTTGTTTATTTGATTATGGAAACTTACTTAAATTTGAATATGATTACAAATTGAATGGAAATAATTTTAGAAACTTTCCTTTTATTTTGATAATTAATACTAATTGATTAGGAATGATTTTGGGAACTTTTCTTTATTTTATTTACTTGATTCCAAAGTTTTGGAAAATATCATAGAGTTGACTAATTGATTAATTTTGAAATTAATTATGACTAGTTTTCAAAATAAATTGATTTTGATGTTTGATAATGGAATCAAATTAGTCAAATTATTGAAATTGAATGTCAATCAAATAACTTGAAATATGCATGACCATAATTTGAATAAGATAGTTAATATTCTATGCTTTCTTGTCTTATATGTCCTATATATAAATGAATGCATGTACGGATGATTATGGACCAAAGGATTTTATTAATATAATGTATATTCTATTTTTAAGTATTTTTATTAAATAAAGCTTGCATGTTTTGCCCTATTTTCTACTTTTGAATGTAAAATTCTCTTCTTATCTTACTCCCTTTAAATGCAACTTAAGGTTTCTTTTATAACATGTAATTAGTTATATAAGATGGAAATTAGGAAATTTTATTTTTCCTTTTGGAAGAAGAATGAGGCATCCAAGTGTAAGATGCATGGCTAGAGGTGTTTTTCCTTTTTATAGCTCGAGGGAATAATTTGAATTTGTTTATAATTATCCCATGTATGTTATGCATGCATGTGATTTATATGTATGATATAAATAGTGATATATGTATGGCATAGACTAGTAAGCGTATGTATGCATAAGATTTATATTATGATATGAATAAGATGTGTATATAATGTAGACTAGTGCATGAGACCTTTAATACTTAAACCTCAAACTAATTAAAAGATCCATCACTAATTTAAGTTGCATGTTGAGGACATGGTTATAACACCACCCATCATAATAATGATAACCAAAGTTTGATTTCGTGATAACTTGCCCTCCGTCAAGGTTACATTATATCTTTCATGTTATGATTATTTGAGTATATATGATATTCTTGTTTGATGGTTTAAACATTGTTTAGATGGCCTTTATCATGACCACATAGTGTTTAGGTAGGTTTCACTTTAAACATTATAAATAAGGAGTTGTTAATAATATTTGATGTAATAGATAATAAATGATAAAGAGTTGTTAACTTAATAATTTTACCTGAAGATGTAATTGAGAAGGATTTATCTACCTAGTCTAATTTATTTGGATTCCTTGGCCTCTGTCAAGTTCAAGTAAATTAGACTAGGATTCTAACCTACTATAATTATCATTTGACGTGATAATCTGATTCTAAGATAAAGGGTAATTAGAATTGAAGAAAATAATGAAAGATTATTTTATTGAAGTCTATATAAAATGAATATTATGCTTAGATATTAATTTGTTTTATTCTTATTGAAGGTTGTTAAAATAATGAATAACATTTTCTTAAGAATCATATTGACTAATTCCAAATTTTGTGCTCTAGTTGTGGAACTTAAAGATTGTCCTTAAGTAGGAAAAAATAGCCTTTATCTTTGAGAAGGATCCTCATGTACCTCCATCTAAAGGTTCAAGTGAATATAAAAGTTTTGAATTTGATGTTTACTTGAAACATTTAGAAGATGTTAAACAAGTAGCATGTGTGATGCTGAATTCAATGTCTCTTGTGCTTCAAAAGCAGCATGAAAATATGACACCCTCTGAGATAATTCCAAATTTGTCAGAATTATGTAAAGGGCATGCTCATAGTGAGGGATACTAGGTATCTCGAGAACTATTTAACTGTAAAATGGTTGAGGGATCATTTGTAGCAACTTATATGCTAAAGATTAAGCTAATAGAGAGATTGGTCTAGCTTGACCATGTGATTGATAATCATGTAGTAAATGACATACTACAATCCCTTCCTTAGTCATATGGGCAATTTGTCATGAATTTTTTTATAAATAAGATAAAGGCCTTTTTTTTATAGAATTATTCGACATACTTAAAACTATTAAAATGACTTCTAAAAAGGAACAATCTATACTAATGGTCTGTACCTTTTCTAAGCCCGGGAAGGGAATAAAGAAGAAGCCCAAAAAGAGTTCTAAGGGTAAGACTGAGTTTGAAAAACCTAAAAGAGGCTCACACATTTATAATGATGTGTGAAGACCAAGAAACAATAAAAGGTTATAGAAAGGTGAAGTGAACCTATGTGTTAGGAATGGAACAAAAATTGTTACTATTAGGGTAGGAACTCACCTTTTAGGATTGCCTATGGGATAAATTTCTAGAACTTAATAATTGTTACTATGTTTTGATGATTTCTAAGAATATTATTTTCATATCTTATTTTGAACAAAAGGGATTTACTTTTATCTTTAAGAATAAAAGTTGTTCTTTTTCAAATGGTGACATGTTTTTATGGTAATGCCAAACTTATTATTAGATTATATGTTTTAGAACTAAGACAAGAAATCTTAACAATCACAAATAAGAAACTAAAATTTAATGAATCTATAAATCCATCCTATCATTGGCATTATAGATTTGGTTATATTAATGAAACTAGAATCACAAAGTTACATAAAGATGAACATTTGGATCCATTTAATTATGAATCATAAGAAACTAATGAATCATGTGTCATTAGGAAAATGACTAAGAAGCCTTTTACAAGAAAGGGTGAATATGCCAAAAAAGTGCTAGGGTTGATATATAATGATGTATGTCGTCAGCATTTTCTTACTTCATCATCTTTACCAATGATTACTCTAGGTATATGTATCTGTATCTGATGAAACACATGTTTAAAGCCTTTGAAAAGTTCAATGAATTCAAATATAAAGTAGAAAAATAATCTGGAAAAAGTATTAAGACACTTAGATCTAATTGAGTGGAGAATATTTAAGCCAGAAATTCATAGATTATTTAAAATAGTTTGAGATTCTTTCATACTAGACTCTACCTACAACACCACAAATGAATGGTATTTCAGAAAGGAGAAATTGTTCCTTGCTTGATATAGTATGTTCCATGATGAATTTTGCAACTTTATCTATCTCTTTTTGGGGCTATAGTTTGGAAACTATTGCATATATCCTTAACCGTGTTTGATAGTTGTTGAGATCGACAAAGATAATACTAACTACTTAAGCTTATAGCAATAGACAATATAGGTTGAACCATATAGACTAGCAATTAACTTCAATGTATTAAAAGCAGAAAATAGGGAGGGTTTTGTGATTAACTAAATAGGAACTGAATTTAAACAAACTATAATAGCATAGGCAAACAGAATCAAAGGAAAAATAGGGAATCTAAGGAGCAAAGTTTCAATCTAATGAATTCTTGTAATCAATTTTATGATTGATCATTGACATAAATATTTCATTCTCCTTTGACCACTTAGCCAAGAATCTAATTAAGTTCAACAACTAACCAATTCTTGCTAATTTCTCTCTAAATTTGCTAATTAAGCCTAACACTCGATTAATTCTTATTGCTGAATCGATTGAAGCCTAACACCTTAACTAATTTATTAGTAGCATTAGGATTCAAAAATACTAAGGCTAATTAATCAATTCACTCCAGCAAAGAATTTATGAATTACCTACTAATTTTTTAGGATAATTGACCTACACCAACATATAATCAAAAAACCTATTGCTACTTAAACTAAACAAAATGAACTTATTAGGTATTGCAAAATAAAAAGTTGCATATTCCTAATGTCAAGCAATCTATTAGATTAAGGCACAGGGTTTCAAACAACAAGGGAGATTTGCATAATTTTAGTGAAGTTTGAGGGAGGGCAATGTGTTTTACTATTTATATATTGTAGATATATATATTATAGATTAATATATTACAAATCTCTTTTTTTTTAAGAAAAAAACTCTTATTATTTTGCCTATTTTTATTTATGAAAAAATTTATTCTTTAACCATTAATTTTTTATTTTAAATAAAATAATTCCATTTTACAAATACTACATAATATTTCAAGAAGTTAATAATATTAAATTGGATAAAATAATTCAAAAATTTAAACATTAATTTAATGGACAAAAATAATTAGCATTTAAGTAATTTATTTGTGAAAATTGTAATATATTATTTAAGAAAACAAAATGGACCAAATAAATAAGACACATTGGTATTTCCTATGCTTTAAACAATGGCTAGTTAGTGAAAAGATGCTAGTTTTTAATGCAGATTGATGTCAAAAGTCTCAACGAAGTTGATTTTTTAAATAGAAACTGACATAAAAAATCTCCACTTATATTAAAATAAATGAGATGCACTAGTGACAATATGAAAATTAGGACATAGAAGTTTTCACACATTTGATTGTCACTTTCACTCATTTTTAGGTTTAATATCATAGCTTTCTCCCCTTTTATCTTTGTGATTCAAAGGCATTCTCACTCTCCTTCTCACTCTCACTCTTTCACTAACCACAAAAGCCTAGCTTACTTTTGCTCTCCTTTCTCAATGGTTTGAACCAAACTTCTTCGTCTCGCTCTCTCTATTTCTAGGTAACAACAACTTTTCTTCTTGAGTGTTATTAATAATTGATGTTATGTAAATGAGATAAATTGCATGCTGATTTTGTTTAATTGTATGGCCTAGTTGTTTTTTTAATTTTGGATCATAGTAATATATTATGTAGAAAATTAAGTGTAGATTTGAATCACAATTTTGCAGTCCAAATGCCAATTTGATTTGGCTTGATTAAATTCATAATAATACTTTAGAACAAATTGAAATATTTCCAAAATTATTTTTTAACTTGTATATTTGTTCAAATTTGATTAGATATTCACGGATCATAAGCAGATGTCTATTGATCAATTGAATAAAGAATATGCAAATGGGGTTGAAGAGTTTATTAGATTTGTTGTTGATTAACCTGCTAAAAATAGTAATGAGCAGATTAGGTGCCTCTATATAAGATGTTGTTGTTTTAAGAGAATGAAACCCCAAGGAAGTAAAATATCATTTATTTATTTATGACATTGATAAAGGGTATACACGATGGATATAACATAGTAAAAGTGAATTGTCTAGTATGTTTAGTAGTCATTAGGACAAGGAATGGTATTAGAATGATGAAATTGATGTAGGTTTGCATGATCAATTGGAGGATAGGGTGCATGATGCTGTTGAAGATGATTTTACTAAGCCGTATTTTTTTAAAAGCTTGTTAAGTGATGTAAAAAAGCCATTGTATCCAATTTGTACTAAATTTACATAATTATTTGCTATGTTAAGATTGTTCAACTTGAAAATGAGGAATGGGTGGAGTGACCAGAGTTTCATGACCTTACTTGAAATGTTGAAAGAAATACTTCTAGAAGGTAATGAACTTTTGGATTCATAAAAAATTGATGTCATTGGTGGTTAAGAAAAGATGTTAGTTTGTAATAAAAACCAATGTTTTAATGGAAGAAAAGATGTCTATTATTCATAAAAAAATTGACATGTAATTTTTTTTCCAAATGAAAAGATGTTGTTTCCTTTTGACATGTTGATTTAAAAATTGATGTGAATTATTTAACCTATCACGTCACTCAGATAGATATCGATCTTAAAATCGACATGGAATGTGTGAAATAACCAACATGGATATGTGTTTATGTAGTAGTGATTATATTTTGGCCTCTTTATTAATTTAATCTTAAATATATATATGTTTTATATATGCATACTATCTTAGATAAAGTCCTTGAAAATATTGTGTACATATAAATTACAATGGAAATTTTAATTATGAGATAATTTGTATATATAATTATAATTTTCAAATATTCTTGATTGTAGAATAATTAAGAAAACATGATATTAATTATTCATGAGTAAACTAATATATGTTATGTCACATTCTTATGGAAGAATATAGTGATCTCATACATTGTTTGATATAGAGATATCTGAACAAATATATGAGTATATATTATGGAACATATAGCTGGATTGACCTGCCATGAGAAACCATATGAATTGTTATTATGTGTCAATAGAGTTTTTATGTGAAAGGTGGTGTAAATTATCCTTAGACTTGTGATTGATATAGTATCTTATTTATGGAGTTATGTATTTTGATTTTATTTTATACTTGCACTCTTAAAGAGTATATATGAATAATTTTCGATATACCATGAAGTACATGAAGGTAGTGACTGATCAAGATAGAATACATCATCCTTGGTAACAAAGGAAAGATATTATAAAAATATTTTGATATTTGTACTATGATCAAAATCATAGGTGTATATATTGATTGATACATAAAAGGAATTTCATGTACAATCAATTAATGATACATAAAAGGAGATGTATGTATGTATGATTGTGAGATAGCACAATGTCAAACATACACCCTAGATTGGATGTTTATAAGGTTGAAACTTGAACCATACCTTGAGTCTAGTTTGAATATTAAGAGATAAAGAGATTAAATTACACATTAACATCTTGTCAACATGTTTTTATATCTATAAATCTATACCCAGCATTTGGATGGTTATAATACTTTGCTAGAAGCCAATCTTGATTTATGAATTTGTCAGAGCAATTTGGAGAAATTGTGTTTGAATTAAAAGGAGTTTTAATTCAATTGAGCTTGTAAAAACTTGTAAATGAATTCATTGCTAATATGCATGGAGACCTAATGAGTCATACGCAATAGAATCTTTTTAATCTAAAGTCAAAGAAAAAGTTAGAATATAAAATGTTATGAATTCAAGAGTTGAATTGGATAAATATCTTTAAAATGTAAAATGATTAATTAAGCATTCTAATATGATTGGAAGTGTTAATTAATCAAAGATTTAATAATTTTTATAAAGATTACATTTATTAAATGGTAATAAATTTTCATTGTTAATATTTAGATGTTGGAGAACATTTATATTAACATTAGAAGAGATATTGAGTACATGAATAGTTCTTTACTTAGAAATTGCCTTAAATTAATTAAAATAATAAGAGAATGATTATAAAAGAGAGTTTATGAGTTTGGACTCATAAAAAAGTATTTAGGCTTATTGGATATAAAAGAAGGAGTGTCAGGTTAAGGAGTGTGGACCCTTTGGGCCTAAGGGGTTGCACTAGTTATGCAGCCCACCCACTATGAGTGAACAATACAAGCAAAGGGTAACCTTAGCTTGTGTGCTATTTGTTAGTCTGGATGGGTGCCCGAGACCAATTTGATTGAGTTCTATTGCATCCTGGACTAAACATTCTGTGCATTTGGATATAAAGGTTGTACATTCATCTTATATTG
>JANHAO010005918.1:0-22006 GCA_026873985.1 Saraca asoca | reverse complement strand
AATATGAAGCTTTTCCAAAACCCTCTTCTGCAAAATGCCCACTCCCCATTTGGGTCGAAGTGTGAGACCCGAATGGGTTTGAATTAACTATTTCTCCACTTGATTGTACCATACTTGCATGATCTCTTAGATGGGTAAAAAGGAAGGATGGCCAATACCCGGCTAGAAATCCGGATCCGAATTCCAGCCACCAATTTCCATGCTCCGGATCCTGCCCACAAACAAGCAGAATTTATAAGAAAAAGCGCAGGAGAAATTGGTCTCATTCAAATTATATTTTAGACTATGTTTCAATAAATATTAAAAAAAATTTGTAAGATTTTGTGAAAATTTAACGTAAAATTCATAAATATTATAAGATTAGAAATCAATTATAGATAATTGTTTTTCTAATTAATAATTTTTTAAAAATATAATTTCAATTTTAATATTTTGATGCAGTTAATTTTAATATGATAATACATGTACTCTTTATTTTTAAGAGATTGACTAAAATTTGTTTTTTTTATTCTAAATTTTTTCCTCTAATTCTCAAAAGTAAAAAAAAGATAAATAAATAATAAAATTTAAAAAAAAATAAAACTTAAGAAAGAAATAATAGTGATAACTTGATTCAAGGAGATTAATTAAGAATTTGTTGATGGTCAATTTTGGTAACTGGTCAACCGAAGGTTCCGAGGGCCAAACTGCTATGTGATTGTGTAGAAAGTGATGAATGAAGAGAAGATTCAAAGGAAAAGGGAAAGAGATCAGGTAAAGATTTTATCGTGGTTTGGCCAAAGTTCAGATAACTTCTACGTCCACGGTGGTTGTATTACTTTTGTGTTCTTGGCATACAAGTAGATGAAAAATCTAGCAGAGTATCTATCTCTCTCTTTTTTTTTTCTTTTCTCTCCTCCTTTTCCTTATGGTTTCCCGTCCCATTTTATACATGCGGGGAGGGTTGCAATTTGTAATTTATCAATGTAAAACTATGATTACATTCATATTATTCATTAAATGCTAGACGCTGAGCAATAAATGCTAGGCAAATCATTGTCGGACTTTGAAGGCTGTTTTACGGGTTGGTAGAGTGCTTAGGTTGTGTTTGTCAGACGTTTAGCCATTTCCATTGATGTAGGGGAGAGCTTGCTACCGCCTCCACTGCTTGAAGTCTGCGAGTATCATGTCGTGCAACCTGCCGCATGGTCTTCTAGTGACCTTACTTGAATTGGGTCGTGCTTTTTATTGAAGTCCGCGAGCTCGCGTCATGCGGTCTGCTGTGCGGCTCTTTAACAACCTTACTTGAATTAGGTCATGCCTTTTTACTTTATTTTGCCCGCTAATTCTTTTGGGCTTAGGCTGACTCTCTTTTACCTAGTCTGAGTAACTTCCACAACATTAGCCCCCTAACTCATAGTTCACTTTGCGGGCTGGGAGTTATCGATCTGCTTCTTAAAAAGGCGGCTTCTGTTCATGACATAACCTGCCCAGCAATGAACTGCAAGTCTTATGAGGATTTTAGGTGGTCGGTGATGATAGTCTAATCGGTCACATAAATCGTGCTTTAATTTCAATGATCCATGGATAATTCTATGTGCCCTCAGCATGGCAAAGTGAGGATCCTTCCGGTGTGGTCGAGCATAGTGAAGTCACAAGGGAAGTTTGTCACTCCATTAAGACGATTGAACACATTTGATTTGAGAACGAGATGAGTCCTGAAGGGTTAGTGTGCTTAGCACCAGGTGTACCCGAGCTCACTTTGGAGGCTTAGTGCATTTAGCACCAGGTGTGCCTGAGCGGTATTATTAGTAGTTCTGGAGGCTTAGTGCGCTTAGCACCAAGTGTGCCTGAGCTCACTCTAGAGACTTAGTGTGTTTAGCACTAGGTGTGCCTAAGCGGTATTATTAGTAGCTCTAGAGGCTTAGTGTGCTTAGCACCAGGTGTGTCCGAGCTCACTTTGGAGGCTTAGTGCGTTTAGCACCAGGTGTGCCTGAGCAGTATTATTAGTAGTTCTGGAGGCTTAGTATGCTTAGCACTGGAGCTCACACGAGCCAGGTTTGGAGCGAGCTGATCTTGAGGTCGTGCTGTGGCCATGAGCAGTGGATCGTTTGGGGACTGGGTGTGCCATTTGCTTTGTTCGTCTACCCTCGGTGGGGGGTTCGAAGCATTTCCTTAGACGCGTGTCCCTTCGGTTCCACATCCAGCACAATTATTGCTACATTTAGTACACGTGGCTTGGCTTTTAATGTCGATACTCATTGGTCCGTTAGATTGAGGGTCATCTAAAAAGTTTTTGAATCTGACAGTTGGAATTTTCAAAATAAAGCCGAGAAAGTCCCTTTTTTTATTATTCATCGATAACGTAAACCCTTTTACTCTCTTCTGTTTCGAAGATCATCCACCCCTCCTTTTCCTGTCTCTTCCTTGTTCTCAGGTTCCATCAAGTTAGGACCTTGATTGCCAACTTTCAGCGTTCTCCCATTTTTCAAGTAGCCAACAAGGTGCATTTCTATTTTCGTTACAGCATTTTGCACTTTTGTTTTGTTACCAGAATCTGTTAGTTAACGTTTAGGGCCTTAGGTAGCGGCAGAATTCCTTGGCTTCTGGGTGCTTCCAGCCTAGCGTCTAGAGCCTTTGTTTATGCTCCATGGGTCTGGGTGGTCTAGGGTAGTAGCTATTTCCTCTTTAGGTTGCATTGCGACCTAATTATTTATCTTCCTCCTATAGATGTCTCAGCTCCATAGACGTCGTCACCACCGAATAGTCAGTGAGGACACTGAATCTGAGGGGAACAAGGGAATGCCTTGCGTCACCAGGGATGCGATCTCCTATAGTGGCGAGATCGCTAGTGGCTCTGTGGCTCGTGTCGGGCTGGAAGGATTTGGTGCCATTTTCCCTTTCAAACACTTCCCTTCTAGTGTGAAGCCCAAGGAAATGAAAGGCATCATGGAGGCGTACTTCCTCCCTAGAGGCTGTCATGTAATGGTCCCATCTCCCACCGATCATGCCGCGTATCCCCCCAAGGGGTTTGTAGCTATTAGCATCTATCACCTTAATGCAGGCTTGCGTTTCCCAATTCCGTCATACATAATCAATTTTTTGAACGAATTAGGACTTGCACCAGTGCAATTAACTCTAAATGCGTACTTTTCTCTGACCTCTCTCATATTGATTCATCTCGAGAACGGCCTCCCTCCTCCTAGTTCGAAGGTTCTCTGCTTTCTTTACAGTATCAAGGGCATTGGAAAGCATGAGGGTTTTCATTATCTTTCACCTCACCCTTCACAATATAAGAAATCACTGCCTCAAGGGGATGCTCAAGGAAAATCTAATGTAGGTCCATATCAGACCCGTTGGTTTTATGTATCCTACTCGTCATTGCGTCGTCTTTATCATTTTTCTTTTGTGCTGAATCTGGGTGAGCAAATTGGGGAGGATACCAATCTTTTAATGCTTTTACTTTGACTTGAGTTTAACATTTTGCTATGTTTCCTGCAGAGGGGGTCCAGAAGGAAAGACTAGAGCTGAGCATGGCGGAGATCAAGATTCTAGATCAACTTTCAGCTTCTGTCGACTCCCCTAACATAACGAGGTTCAATGAGGAACTCCTGCGGGCTTGCAGTCTTTCACCCACGCTTGGCACCGAGCTCATTGATAGTTCACACGACATCGAGGTCCATGGGTCAAAGGAAATTCCCTCGGCAGACTTCAGTGAACAAGTGGTCATGGGTCACGTTAACCTCGTCGATCCTCCTCTGAGGCCTAAATAGCTTGCTCTTTCTACTTTCATGTGCACTGATTACCCTACTTTTTCTGCGATCGCTTCGATACCTGCTCAGGATGGCCTGTCTCCTTCTTCTATGACTACTTCTATGTTGACTCGGCCTATTCTTCCTTTCAACTTATCGATAACGGAGGAGACCCTGCTCCTTCCAAGCCCTACTTCTCAGTAAGGAGTGACCGAGGGAAAGACAGTAAGGTCTCCATGGCATACAGGCAAGGCTCTTATCGAACCTTCTTCAAAGAGGTAGAGGGTCGACAAAGGGAAGAAGGTCACTATTGATTAGGTGGCACAGCTCGAGGATGCCCCGAGGCAACCAGCTGAAGGACTGGGGGCTAAGAACCTAGCCCTCTACAATATTATTCATGACAATATGGGTCAGATTTTGGGAGCTAATGTAGTGTCCTTAGAAGATGATGGGATTCGAGGTAGCATCTTGATGGAGGTCTTGGCCAACCATTACTTACTGGTTAGCACCATTTTTTTTTGTTCCTTTTGGTCTTCGTTCGCCTTTTAATCGCTTTATTGCTTTTTCTAGGGAGCCTTAGAGGCTATCAAGCAGAGGGATGAGTGTCTAAATTGGGAGGAGGAAAAGCGTCAGCTCAAGGCCAGTTTTACCACGGCTTCCAACGAGGTGACGAAACTGAAAAAGAAGCTAGAGGATGCCGAAGCCTAACTTCAAGGAGCCAATATCGCAACAAAAAGGGTTGAGGAATCTCTTGCACATGAGGTAGCTGAGTTCGCTTTGAAGCTATGTGAGGCCCATGACGAGCTTCAAAGCAGCAGGGAAGACATACTCGCTCTAACTTGGAGGGTCAAGAGTTTCTAGGACCGGTTCGAATCTGCCCAAGAGAGGACCAATCGTGCCATGGAAAAGGCAGAACGAGTCGAAGAAGCAAGAAGTGGGCTGAGGAGGCTTCCAAGCATGCTAAAGAGAGCTATGCATGCTGAAGTAGAGGCCGCTAAAGTGAAAGAAGAGGCTTCCGCTATGATTGAGCAGGCTCGGGATGCCGCGGTTGCCCATACCACTGATAGCTTTATGTATATCCTATGGTTAAATCACCCAGATCTTGATTTTTCTTTCTTCGACAGGGAGATTATGGACATCATCCAGGGTTTTATTGAGGGTGCTGAGATAGCTCCTTCTCCAGGTGCTGAGGTCATAGATGGTTCTCCAGGTGCGGATGCAATACAAGCTGAAATTACTTTGCCCGCGGAGGAGCTAACTGTGGAGAGACCTGAAGGACAAGCCACAGAGAATCCGCGTGCGACACTCTCGAGCCCTCCAAGTGCTCAGGACCTCGCCGACCCAGGGGCTTCTTTATCATAGCATTTCAATAATTCTCATTTTCTTGTTATTTTGTATTTCTCTAATTTGTAATCGAAACATTTCGTTATAACTTTCATTTTGCAAAAGATGTTCTTCTTCTTCTTGTTTTTTGTTTTTTTTTTGTGCACGTTGTTGTTGGATGATCCATTTTTTCAGGACACAGATACTATCCTTTGAACGTAAATATCAAAAACATTTCCAAGAAGAACTTAACAAGAATGTAATTTAACTTAAAACTTTGATAGGTAATTACAATTTTGAGAAAGTCAAATACAATTTACTGATAATATGGCCAGAGATGCTCAGTGTTCCAAGCTCGAGGAAACTCCGTTCCTTCAACGTTTGTTAAATGGTATCCTCCAGCCTTTAGTCTTTCCTTTATGACGTACGGAACTTCCCAATTCGGGCCCAGTGTTCCTTCTTTGGGGTCGAGGCCTCCGGGCTGGATGAGACGTAAGATGAGGTCTCCTAGTTTGAAGCTTTGAGCGCTCACTTTTCAATTAAAATATCGTGCAACCCTTTGTCGGTAGGTCACGATTCTTAGGCAAGCTTTGTCCCTTTTTTCCTCAACAAGGTCAAGACTAGCAGTAAGTAACTGGTCATTTTCCTTAGTATTAAAAGTAGTTCTTCAATGCGAGGTTACTTCAAATTCTACTGGCAGCATTGCCTCAGTTCTATAGACCATAGAGAAAGGGGTTTCTCCAGTGGTGTTGTAGGCCGTAGTGTGGTAAGCCCATAGGACTTTTGGCAGTTCGTCTACCTATGCTCCTTTCCTTACTTCCAACTTCTTCTTCAAGATCTGCTTGATGATCTTATTCACTACCTCCACTTGCCCATTGGTCTGTGGATGGTCCACAGATGAAAAGCTTTTCTGGATTCCAAGATTATTGCAAAATTGGACGAATTGCTCACTCGTGAACTGAGTCCCATTATTGGATACTATTTGCTGGGGGACACCAAATCGGCAGAAAATGTTGTTCCAAATGAACATTTCGATCTAAGAAGAAGAAATCTGGGCTAATTCCTTTACTTTTGCCCATTTGGTGAAATAATCCATCGCTAATATGGCATATTTATAGTTTCCGCAACCCGTAGGGAGGGGCCTATCAAATCAATCCCCCATATCGCAAACGGCCACAGGCTAATCATTTGTTGGAGGCAAGCTGGGGGAGCTCGAGGAACCGTATCGAACCTCTGGCACTTGTCACACCTCCAAACAAGGTCAATCGCATCTTGCTTCATGGTTGGCCAAAAGAAACCCTGTCGAAGGACCTTCTAAGCCAATGATAACCCTCAGCATGGTTTCCGTAGTGTTCGGCATGTATCTCTTTCAAAATGAGATCATGGTAGGGGCCGTCAATGTATCAGAGAAGTGGGGCTGAAAGGCCCTTTCGGTAAAGTACATCGTCAAAGATGCAGTATCTAGCTGCTCGAAACCGCACGTGGAATGCCTCTAACTTATCCTTTGGGAGCTCACCATGTCGTAGGTAGTTTAGAATGGGGTCCATCCATAAGCTGTGTGCCATGAAAATTGACATCATTGTTGCCTTCTGCTCGATGCTAGTAATGGAAGAACTTCTACAGGTATGGCGCCCACAAATTCTATGTCTTTTGTCATGGCTAGTTAGGCCAAGGCATCCACTTGTGCATTCTGAGCTCAAAGGACATGGCTGATCTTGAACCTTAGGAATTCGTGAAGCAATTCTTAGGCCTTTTGCAAATAAACAGCCATCCTTGGTCCCTTTGCTTGATATTCTCCCTTTATGTGGCAAATGATTAGTTAAGAATTGCTAAAGATTCTTAGGTTTTCAACTGGCACCTCTTTTGCTAGGTGAAGTCCTGCAAGGAGTGCTTCGTACTCTGCCTCATTGTTGGTGGCTTAGAATTTGAGCCTTAAAGCACGGGAGATTTTATGTTTTTTTAAACTGATTAACAAAATTCTAGCCCCCACCCTATGCTCGTAAGAGGATCCATCCGTGTGAAGTTCCCACCACAGTTCTTCAGGAGTTCTCACTTCTTCTGCCTCAGGCCTGATGAATTCAGTAACGAAATTGACTAGGGCTTGCCCCTTGATTGCAGGTCTTGATTTATAATGGATGTCGACATGGGCAAGCTCGATTGCCCATTTAAGCAAATGAACTAAAGTGTCTGCCTTTTGGAAGGTATGTCTCAATGGATATCGGGTTGGAACCTCGATGAAGTGGGCCTGGAAGTAGGGCCGTAACTTCCTTGACACGATGACGAGGCCATAGATTAGCCTCTCCATAGGAAAGTAGTTCTCCTCAGTGTTTACTAGCCTTTTGCTCACGTAGTAAATGGGGAATTGTACTCCATTCTCCTCGCCGACAAGAGCCATGCTAATCACATGCTGTGATACTCCCAAATAAAGGATCAGCTTATTACCTTCCTGGGGTTTAGATAAGAGTGGGGTTCTACCCAAATATTCTTTTAGCTATATGAAGGCAGCCTTGCATTCTTCTATCCATTCAAAGTGCCTTGCTTTTCGTAAGGCTTTAAAAAAGGGCAAACACCTATCCGTTGCTTTGGAGATAAATCGGTTAAGGGCGCGATTTGACCGATCAAAGTCTAGACATCGTTATTTCCGCTAGGTGACCTCATGTTGATCAGTGCTCTAATCTTATTGGGATTTGCTTCTATGCCCCTTTCATTCACCATGAACTCGAGAAACTTTCCTAAAGCTACTCCAAATGCACATTTGAGAGGATTTAGCTTCATCCGATATTTTCGTAGGATCTGTAACATTTCTTCCAAGTCACCTACGTGTTCTACAACCTACTTGGACTTCACGAGCATGTCGTCCATATAAACCTCCTTAGTTTTCCTAATTTGGTCTTTGAACATTGCATTGACCAGTTGTTGATAGGTTGCCCTGATATTTTTGAGCCCAAAAGGTATCACCTTATAGCAGTACAACCCTCGGTCCGTGATGAACAAGGTGTGCTCCTCGTCCTAAGGTTCCATGGGTATTTTATTATACCCGAAATACATGTCCATGAAGCTGAAGAGTTGGTGTCCGACCATCACGTCAATGAGTTGGTCAATCCTTGGTAAGGGAAAACTATTTTTTGGGCAAGCTTTATTCAAGTCTGTGAAGTCGATGTGCATCCTCTATCTCCCACCCTTCTTTCTTACTAGGACGGGGTTGGCTATCTTGACGGGATACCAGGTCTCCCAAATGAATTTGTTTGCTAGTAGTTTGTCCACTTCCTCCTTCAGCACACGCGCGGGAATATTCCGCAGTTAGAGGTCTCCTTTTCTGTCGACTGGTTGGTGGTGAGGGTCGACATTATGTGATGCAATTTTGGGGTTGATCCCTACCATGTCCTCGTGACTCCAAGCGAAGACATCTAGATTCGCCTTAAGAAAATTTATTAATCGATCTTTCATGTTTGAGGGCAAACTTTTTCCCAATTTGAGGCATCTCTAATCATTTATTTTGTCGACTCCGATCTCCTCGAGCTTTTCGATCGGCCTAGTCTCTTTATTCATTTCCCAGTCATGGGGGTCAAGATCAAGGCTAATTTCAATTGAATTCAAGGCATGGGGCTCTTCATGAGGAGCTGCAACTGCTCTTCTACCTTTCTGTCTGAGCTTAATGGCATCCTCATAACATCGCCGGGCCATTTACTGCTCACCCTATACGCACCCAACCCCATTTGAAGTGGGGAATTGGACTGTTAAGCTTCTGGTAGATATGACCAAATCTAGATCATTCATCGCTAGTCATCTCAAGACTATGTTATAAGCCGAGGGGCAATCCACAACCAGGAAATCTGCCAAAATAGTCGATTGACGATCCTTGTCCCCTAAAGTGATGGGAAGCCTGACTCGCCCTACAGGAAATATTACATCTCCGGTGAAACCAAAAAGAGGATCGGGCGATTATTCGAGGTTGCTTCGGGTCAGTTCCATATGATCAAAACACTTTTTATACATGACATTAATTGAGCTGCCAATATCCAGCATGATCCTCTGCACTTTGACATTGCCAACCTTGGCCCTGATGACTATAGCATCGTTATGGGGAGATTGGACCCCCCATTCATCATCATCTACGAAGATCATGCATTTGGGAGTCGCCTTTGCTTTCTTAGTGGGTCTGTTAGACTCACAACCCATGGACAAAACATAGCTAGCATTCCGTACGTATCTTTTTCATGAGCTTTGTGAAGCTCCCGTGACATGCGGTCCTCCATGAATGGTGTATATGGTTCTGACCACAGTCGCTTGTTCTGGTTCAATGCCGAGAGGTGGCCATTCTGTGCACTGTAGGGATCGTCAGCTTGACTGTCGTACCACATATTCTTTTAGGTGGCCTCTACAAATAAGATCCTCAATCGCATCTTTAAGACATTTACATTCTGAGGTGGTATGTCCTATGTCATTGTGATAAGCACAGAACCTATTTGGATCTCTGTACTTCAAGGGGGTCACCAGTGGTCTGGGTCGTTTAAAGTTCTCCTTGTGTTTTTCTAGGGCATATATCCTTTCCGGGGTGTCGGATAGGATACTATAGTTACTATAGTGACCTTGGGGCTCAGGTCGCCCTGTTCTTTCTCTCTTCGTGGACTGAACACCCACATTGTCAACCTGGGCCACTCCGCTCCTATCGTGACTGCTTCTATTTCTATCTTTGTCAAGAACTGAGCTACTAGGTTTGTTCTTTCATCCACATCCCTTTGAACCAAAGGTTTCTTCCTAACAGATTTCTTTCATAGCTCGCTTGTAGAACTTTCTTAAGTTCTTTACCAGAAACTTGTATACGCTTTCATACAATTTTCCATCCCTGTGCAGTCCTACCGAGATCACCGTCAAGATGCTGTTGTTAGAAGGACTCTCTACATTACTGATTTCACATCGAAATTTGGTAATGTAGTCCTTCAACGACTTATCCTTCCTTTGAAAAATTGTAGCCAGATGGCAAGATGGCGTAAGTTACTTCTTAAGGGCCCCGTACTGATCAATGAATTTATTTTGACATTCTTCCTAGCTACTAATGCTACGAGCCGGGAGACTCTTGAACCATGCCGTGGTATGTCCCTGAGAGTAACCAGAAAGACCCTACATTTAACCAGGGGATTGTCGGTTTGGAGGTCCATTTGTATGTTGAAAGCATCCAAATGATCATAAGGATCACCCCTTCTATCGTATGGTGGGATGGCCAGGACTTTGAAGTGTTAAGGAAGAGGTTCTGTTTCAATTTCCTTGGAAAGCAGAGTCTTTTCCTCGTAGCGAACTGGTTGATCTTAGGTCAAAGGGCATTTTTCCAATCTTCGTAACCTCTGCATTAGCTCTTCGATCATTTTTTCTTGAGCCTTGAATCGCTGGCCTTTGCCATTATCATGGCCCACATTCAAGCCTTCAGTGCGTTGTGAGCTCTCAACTCACTGGTTTCCCTTATCCCTGCGAGCTCGTCATTCTTCTATTTTAGGTTGCAAGTTAGAGGAATGATTTGTACCGACTCTTCGAGCTCCCCTCCAGCCAATTGTCGCCTCTGTGCTAGTGCCTCTGCTTGCGACTACAGGGTCGCTTCCATGACAAGGGCAACCTCAGCAGCCCCGCCTTATTCTCAGGCCCTCTGAGTGTATGCCTGGGTTAACATTTCAACTGTATCAGCAAGTCTTTTCACCGCACTTTCGAGTACTTCGTGGCGCTAATGTAGGGCCTATACACTGTGGGCCTCCAGGAGGGAAGAAGAGGCACTTGCCAGGACCGAGCATTCTTCTTCACGTACGTTTCACCGATGTTCTCCATGAGCATCTGGTTGGATAGTTGCAATGCCTGAACTCCTGGTCACTCTTCCTCTTACTATCGTGTTTGATTAGTGAAGGATGTGAGAGTAGTTTGAGTCCCACCGGGCGTGCCAAAATGTTGATGATCAATTTTGGTAACCGGTCAACCGAAGGTTCTGAGGGCCAAATTGCTATGTGATTACGTAGAAAGTGATGATTGAAGAGAAGATTTAAAGGAAAAGGGAAAGATTTCAAGCAAAGATTTTATCGTGGTTTGACAAAAGTCCAGATGACTCCTATATCCATGGTGGTTGTATTACTTTTGTGTTCTTGGCATACAAGTAGATGAAAAATCTAGCAGAGTGTCTATCTCTCTTTTTTTCTCTTTTCTCCTCCTTTTCCTTATGGTTTCCCGTCCCATTTTATACATGCGGGGAGGGTTACAATTTGTAATTCATCAATGTAAAATTATGATTACATTCGTATTATTCATTAAATGCTAAACGCGGAGCAATAAATGCTAGACAAATCATTGTTGGACTTTGGGGGCTATTTTACGGGGTGGTAGAGTGCTTAGGCTACGTTTGTTAAACGTTTAGCCATTTCCATTGATGTAAGGGAGAGCTCACGGTCGCCTCCGCTGCTTGAAGTCCACGAGTATCCATGTAACCTGCCGCACGATCTTCTAGCGATCTTACTTGAATTGGGTCATGCTTTTTATTGAAGTCCACGAGCTCGCATCGTGCGGTCTGCTGCACTGGCCTCTAGCGACCTTACTTGAATTAGGTCGTGCCTTTTTACTTTATTTCACCCCCCTGATTCTTTTAGGCTTGGGCTCACCCTCTTTTACCTAGTCCGAGTAACTTCCACAATAGAATTAATATTTTAATTTTTATCTCTTTAATTTTTGAAAACTTATAGAAAAATAATAAATTTTAAATATATTATTATATGATGTAGTTTCACTATAAATAAGGATAACATGATGTTATTATTAGGATAATACTAAAGTAATGTTACCAGATGAAGACGAAAATGTCTATCAAGGAGTCTCTTTTATTAAATAGTATAAATGAATAGTGTTATTATTGTAATTATTAAATTCTAATTTATAAAGAAAAAACCATTTGTAAGTTTATAAAAAAATGGATGAATACACTTAGGTAAAATACCTAGCACCAAATGTAAACATTCGAATGCAATTTGGATTTGTTCTTTATAAGCCAGAAGTCATTCAATATTAATATAAGATTAAATACTTATATTAGTCCTTCATTGATATCTGTTTAAAAATCCTTATTTTTTAAATTTTTATATTATCTTTAAATATTAAATACTAAATATAATATTTCATAATTTTCCTTTTTGAATTTTTTCTCATTTTTAAGTATTTATCACAATCTTAATTTAAAACATTTCTTAAACTTCATAAAACATATTTCTGAAATACATATTTTTTTTAGGATCATATATAAATTATGATAATGCATGAACACTTATTAATTAAATAATTGAATCCTCTAATATAAAGTAGTTAATATAAATTTTTAAACAAAATCTTCCTAATATTATAAAAATCATGACACTTATCCTTTCTCAAATTTTATTATGTAGCCAGTGTCTTTCCCTCGTCACTGGAAGGTAAGTAAGAACTTTTAATTTTCTTTTTATTTCCTTTCTTTTTTGTTCTAATTCAAGTCATGAATAAAACTTTTGAATTATTTTAAGTTTCTTCTAATTCAAAATATCTTATCTTTTATTCTTATTAAATAATTTATATATAAATAAATAATTATATTTATATAAAAATAAAATACTTATCAACACATGACTAATCAAATTTTGATTTAGTAAATAATGTGTATATAAAAATTGTCACTATTTAAATTTTCACATTATCTTTAAATATCATATGCTAAATTTAATATTTCATAGTTTCCAATTTTGAATTTTTGTTCACCTTTAATTCTTTGTCAAAATTTTAATTTAAAATATTTTTTAAAATTCATAAAATTTTTCTGAAATATACATTTTTAAAGAAAATATATTGGTTATGACAATACTTGAACTTTTATTAATTAAATAATTAAATATTTTGGCATAAACTAGTTAATTTAGATTTTTAAACAAAATCCTCTTAATATTATAAAAGTTGTGTCACATACCCTCACTTAAATCTTATTATGTAGCAAGTGTTTTTTTACTGATTATCAAAGGAAGAATGAGAACTTATAATTTTCTTTTTATTTCTTTACTTTTTCGTTTCAATTCAAGCCGTCGATAAAGTTTTTAAATTTTTTTAATCTTTTTCTAATTCAAAGTATTTCCTTTTTAATTTGTATTAAATAATTTATGCATAAATAAATAATTATATTTATATAGAAAAAATACTTATAGACACATTAATAGTAATATTTAATTTTAATTTAGTAAATAATGTCTATTTAAAAATTCTAATTCTTTAAAATTTCACATTATTTTTAAATATTAAATACTAAACTTGATATTTGATATTTTTCTTTTTAAATTTTTTTTATTGTTTTCGACTAGTTATCACAAATTCAATTTAAAATATTTCTTAAACTTTATAAAATTATTTCTAAAATGTTTATTTTTTTCAGAATAATAGATTAATTATGATAATACATGAACTTTTATTAATTAAAATTTTAAATATTTTGGCATAAAGTAGTCAATTTTAATTTTTAAAAAAATCTTTCTAATATTATAAAAGTTATGGTATTTATTTTCACTCAAATCATACTATGTAGCAAATATCTTTCACTTGCTAGCAAAGGGAAAGTGAGAGCTTTCATTTTCTTTTCATTTTTTTCTTTTTCATCTCAATTCAAGTTGTGGATAAAACTTTTGAATTTTTTTTAATCCTCTTCTAATTCAAAATATTTTCTTTTCTATCCTTATTAAATAATTTATATATAAGTAAATAATTATATTTCTATAGAAATAAAATACATATGAATACATGATTAAAAATATCTAATTTTGATTTGTTAGATAATATGTATCTAAATATTGTCACTCTTTAAATTTTTACATTATTTTTAAATATCAAATATTAAATTTGATATTTCATAATTTCTTTCCATAAAATTTTTATCACTTCTAAATACTTGTCACAATTTCAATTCAAAATATTTCTTAAACTTTCTAAAAAATATTTTTGAAATTTATATTTTTTAAAAGATAATATATTATTTTTGACAATATATGAACTCTTACTAAATAAATAATTAAGTCTTTTGCCATAAAATATGTAATTTAAATTTTTAAACAAAATCTTTCTAATATTATAAAAATTGTGACACTTATTCTCACTTAAATTTTACAATATAGCCAGTGTCTTCTACTCACCATTATATGTAGAGTGAGAACTTTTCTTTTTATTTTAATTATTTTTTCTTTTTTGTTCCAATTCAAATCGGAGATATAATTTTTGAATTTTTTTTAATATTCTTCTAATTCAAAATACCTTCTCTTTTATTCATATCAAATAATTTATATATAAGTAAACAATTATATTTATATAGAAATAAAGTGCTTTTCAAAACATATTTAGTAATATCTAATTATGAATTAGTTGATAATGTCTATATTAAAGTCTTACTTTTTAAAATTTTACATTATCTTTAAATATTGAATACGAAATTCGATATTTCATAGTTTTCTTTTTAAAAATTTTATCATTTTTTAGTATTAATTATAATTTTAATTTAAAATATTTCTTAAACTTTATAGAAAATTTTTTGAAATGTATATTTTTTGAGATAATATATTAGTTATGATAATGCATGAACTTTTATTAATTATAAAAATTAAATCTTCTGCCATAAAGTGACTAATTTAAATTCTTAAACAAAATCTTCCTAATATTATAAAAGTCATGGCTCTTTCTCTCATTCAAATCTCACTATGTAGCAAATGTTTTCCATTCCTCATTTGAGAGAGGTGAGAACTTTTAATTTCTTTTTTATATTTTCTTTTTCCCTCCAATTCAAGTTATGGACAAAACTTTTGAATTTTTTTAATATTCTTTTAATTCAAAATATGATCTCCTTTATAAATATTAAATAATTTAAATATAAGTAAATAATTATATTTATATAAAAATAAAATATTTATCAATATATCAATATATTAATAGTAATATCTAATTTTAATTTGATAGATAATAACTATCTAAAAATTCTTTTCCTTTAAAATTTCTTATTATCTTTAAATATCAAATACTAAATTTGACAATTTATAGTTTCTCTTTTTAAAATTTTATTGATTTTAGATACTTATTATAAATTCAATTTAAACTATTTCTTAAACTTTATAAAAATATTTTTGAAATATATATTTTTTTAAAAATAATATATTAGTTATTATAATATGTGAACTCTTATCAATGAAATAATTAAATCTTCTAACATCAAATAGTTAATTTTAATTTTTAAACAAAATCTTATTAATATTATAAAAGTTATTGCAGTGACCTTAACTCGTGTCTTCCATTTACCACTAAAGGAAAAGTGAGAAATTTTAATTTTCTTTTTATTTTTTCTTTTTCTTTGCAATTCAGGTATTGGATAAAATTTTAATTTTTTTTTTAATCTTCTTCTAATTTTAAATATCTTCTTTTTTTATCTTTACTAAATAATTTATATATAAGTAAATAATTATATTTATAAACAAATGAAATATTTATCAATACATAATTAGTAATATCTAATTATGCTTTGGTAGATAATATATAACTAAAAATTTTTATGTTTAAAATTTTTGCATTCTCTTAAAATATCAAAAATAATAAATTTGATATTTTATAATTTTCTTTTTTGATTTTTTTATCCTTTTTGAGTATTTATCACAATTTTAATTTAAAATATTTCTTAAACTTCATAAAAAATTTCTAAAATATATAGTTTTTTAAAATAATATATTAGTTATAATAATGCACAAACTCATTAATTAAATGATTAAATCTTCTGGTATAAAGTAGTTTATTTAAATTTTTAATCAAAATCTTCATAATATTATAAAAATCATGGATAAAACTTTTGAAAATTTTCAATTATATTCTAATTTAAAATATATTTTCTTTTATCCATATTAAATAATTTATATATAAATAAATAATTATATTTATATGGAAATAAAATACTTATAAACACATGATTAGTAATATCTTATTATAATTTGATAGATAATATCCTATATTAAAATTCTCATGCTTTAAATGTTCATATTATCTTTACATATCAAATACTAAATTTGATATTTTATTGTTTTTATTTTTTAAATTTTTATCATTTTTGATTATTTATCACAATTTCAATTTAAAATATATTTTTTTTACACTTCATAAAAAATTTCTAAAATGTATTTTTTTAAGACAATATATTAGTTATGACATTACATGAACTATTATTAATAAAATAATTAAATCTTCTAGCATAAAGTAGTTAATTTACATTTTTAAACAAAATCTTCTTAATATTATGAATGTCATAACGCTTATCCTCACTCAAATTTCACTATGTAGCAAGTGTTATCACTTGCTTCTAGTGGGAGAGTGAGAAATTTTAAATTTCCTTTTATTTATTTTTCTTTTTTGATATAATTCAAGTCATGAATAAAACTTTTGAATTCTTTTAATATTATTCTAATGTAAAATATCTTTTCTTTTTATCCATATAAAATAATTTACATATAAGTAAAAAATTATTTTTATATAAAAATAAAATACTTATCAATACATTATTAGTAATATTTAATTTTGATTTAATAGATAATGTCAATAAAAAAAAATCTTTCCAATATAATAAAATTCGTGACACTTGCTTTCACTCAAATCTTACTATGTAATCAGTGTCTTTTATTTGCCATTAGAGGAAGAGTGAAAACTTTTATTTTTTTTTATTTGTTTTTTTCATTATAATTCAAGTCATAGATAAAACCTTTGAATTTTTTTTATGATCTTCTAATTCAAAATATTTTCTCTTTTCAATTATATTTATATAGAAATAAAATACTTATAAACACATAATTAGTAATATTTAATTTTAATTATGTAGATAATGTCTATCTAAAAATTGTTACACTTTAAATAGTTACATTATCGTTAAATATCAAATACTAAATTTAATATTTCATAGTTTTTCTTTTTGAAATTTTTATCATTTTGGAATGCACATTAAGATTTCAATTTTAAATGTTTCTTAAACTCCATAAAAAAATATTTTTGAAATGTATATTTTTTGAAGATAATATATTAGTTATGACAATGCAAGAACAGCTATTGATAAAATAATTAAATCTTCTAGCATAAAGCAGTTAATTTAAATTTTTAAACAAAAATTTTCTAATATTATAAATATCATGGCACTTACCTTCACTAAAAGCTCATTATGTAACAAATGCCTTTCACTCGCCACCAGTGTGAGAGTGAGAAATTTTTTTATTTTTTTTTATGTATTTTTCTTTTCATTCTAATTCAAGTCATGGTGTGTGTTTGGCATACTAAAAAAACTAGCATTTAGCTTGTTAACTTGGTCATCTAGCACTTTTTTATATTTTAGAGGTGTTTGGTACGCTAATCTTTTTTTAGGGAAAAAAACTCTCTTTTAAGAAGTTACTCTAAGTAGCTTATAACTTAATAGAATAGAATTTTCAATTATTTTATCCTAATTTACCCATATTCTTTTACTTGATTGACAGCCCATATCTTAATTAATTAAAAACCTTCATTACCATTTTTTTTTTAATATCATAATATTTTTAACACTTTTTTTTTTACAAAAACTAAAGAG
This sequence comes from Saraca asoca, assembly GCA_026873985.1. Lineage (NCBI taxonomy): Eukaryota > Viridiplantae > Streptophyta > Magnoliopsida > Fabales > Fabaceae > Saraca > Saraca asoca. The sequence goes on along the minus strand of JANHAO010005918.1, from coordinate 4,345 downwards.
GATAAAAAAAAATCATATATCATTGCAGATTTGGCTTATGCCTATGTTGATGGTAGATTTCAGTTATACCAAATCTAGCCAACTAAAGAGGTTCTTGCAGACTTAAACTGCAATATGATTGTGCGAAGGTTAACAAGTACAGTAAATAATAGAAAATAGATGAAGAACAGAATAAATACAATAGGATTTTAATGTGATTTAGCTAAAGTCGAACGGTACTTGCCCCTACATCCACGATAGCGTTGTATTGCTTATGGAGAAATTTTAACAGAGTTTTAGTACAATAATCTTGCTTTTCCTTTACAGAAAGCTCCTTCCCTTTATTTATAGAAGGAAAGAGGTTACAAATGTAATTACATAGTTTGTATTTCTGTTACATCAAATAATAAATGTAAATGACAAGTGCAGCTCCAACAAATTGGTTTCTGCAGCCTACCAATTGACTTCTGGAGTTGCTTCCTGTGGGTGGGCTCGTGGTGCTGCTTCTTATAGGCTGGTCCCATGCACTAAGTTTGAAAGGGTTACTGCTACGAGTTTACCCTCCGCAAGCCCTTAGTTGGGCAAGGTGCAAAGTTTGTGAGCTGGAACTGTCTGGTATTATCGCTGGCCTTCAGTCAGTGAGGATGAACTTCATAAGCTCACCTTTAGCAACGCAAGCTCATGTATAGCGAGATGCTAGCTGTGTGAGCTGGATCTCATTTCTTAGCGAGCTAGGGCTTTTGCCTCATTCTATACCGATCTAGTGAGCTTAGCTATTTCCTTTCTCAAATTTAATCTGCTGTTAGGCCTTTGTCAGCCCATTTTACAGAACTAGAGAACATCTATAACATAAGCCCCCTAACTTTCAGCTTGCTTCAAGAGTTAAGAGTTAAATAGTTTCGCTGGAAAAGGGCTTTCTTTATGGATTAACATGTAGTCAAAGTCTTTAGTCAACTTATCATTATATCTGATCCAAGCCATACCTCATGGTATATGTGCCTCATACCCGTTAGCGAGTAAGCCTCGTCTTCTTCTGAGACATTTAATAAAGGCAATTGGGAGTTCTTCTAGACTTTTTAGTGAGACCAGACTAGTCCATCATTTAAAGTATGGGAAGTTTTTCTTGCTTCAGTCAGTGAGTTGAGCTGATAAGAGCCTTAAACAAGCCCCCCATACCTTCGATAGTCTGCTTTTTTGGAGAGATATGCATGGTTTATTGCGTAGAAAGTCTTCTCAGGCAATTCTCCTTCTTTAAGAATGAAGGAGGATCTTTTGTAGATTTTGGATTATTTGCTCACGGTGATGTTGTGGGGTTCTTCCTTCTCAGCCACTTCGGCATGCCCTCTAGGAGTCTAAGTGCTAGGGGTAAGGCAGAAGAGAAGCTTGCTGCTAAGGAAGGTGACTGGAAGAAGAAATTTAGGGATCTAGTGTGCTCTTCGGTCCCCCAAGAATTGGTCTCCCAATAGTCGATCTTCTTTTTATTCTTTTCAGCCTTTGGCTTGCTTTGATTTGTACTATGAATCTTGTAAATTCACCTCGTTAAAGCTTTTAATGAATGAAATCTTTGTGACTCTTTAGATTCCTATAAATCACAGTAAAATAAAATGTCTTCGATAACTAATCGGTTACATTTATTAACAGACTTGAAAACCAAAATACTTAGGTGGTGAGTAATGTTAAAGTAGATTGTATGAGAGCTACGAGCATTAGGTCGCATGATAGCTATGAGCATTAGGTCACATGAGAGCTGCACCTTGGCAACCTTTGTTGCTAAAATAAGAAAGTTGGCGATCTTGTGCCAGGGGTGATCTTGTGCCCAAATAAGTTAGTTAGTGATCTTATGCCAGGGATAAGGATAGGTTATCTCTAGTGGAATCTTCTATGGGAGTTTTTAAGAGTTAAGGCTTCTCGAAGTCCTCCTTGTCCTTTTCCATCGTAAAGATCTTATCTTGAGTCTCTATCAAAATGCTATAGCTGTCATGGTGACTTGGATGCTGAGGTTGTTCAGTTTGGACCTTCTTGGCGGGCTGGAAAGTGGAGCTATCTTTTCCATCTCCATAAGTGCTCCTCTTTCTATTTTGATCTGGGTTGCTAGCTTCACACTTCTTCAAACTGAATATTTCCTCCCACCTAATTGGCTTGGCGGCTTGTTTGTAAAACTTACCCAGATCCTTGGCTAGAGACTTGTAAATATTCTTATACATTTTTTCATCTTTGCAAAGTCCCATAGAGATGGCTATCAAACCATATTTGTCTGAGGGACCATCCATATTGTTGACCTCATGCTTGAATTGGGTGATGTAGTCTTTTAGTGACTCATCTTTGCGTTGGAAGTCATGGTGAGATGATAAGATGGTGTGAGATGTCTCTCCAATGCTTGGTACTAGTCTACCAACTTCCTTTGGCACTCCTCCCAACTGCCAATGCTGGGAGCCAGGAGACTTCTAAACCATGTCTGAGGCAAGCCCCTAGCGTAGCTGGGAAGACACGACATTTTGTGAAAGGGGAGGCTATTTAAAGATCCATCTGGACAGTGAATGCATCCAGGTGCTCATACAAATCACTATCTCCATCATATAGTAGAATTGAGGGGACTTTGAGCTTGAGCGGGAGGGGATATGTTTCGATTGAGATGAAGAATGACGACTTCTCCTCATAGCAAGCTTAACCACTCAGAGCTTGAACACACTCTTGCAATTACTTCATCTTTTGAAATAACTCTTCCTTCAATGGGTCTTGCGCCTTGGATCACTGGCTAGAAGCTTGTTGATTCCTTTGGTCCTCCTGGTCATGAAGGTAGCAACCTAAGATATGCTCTTGGTTGGCCCTATTCAAATTTTCAGCTTATTGCTACTGGAGAACATTTTTGGGTGTAACGACCTTAGTTTGCCTCCGCACACCCTGAACTTGTGCTAGCATTTGAAACACCTCACCCATTTTTCTCATCGAGCCCTTTATTGCTTCTTGGCGCTGGCACCATATTTACATTTCATTAGCTTCAGGAACAATAATGGAAGATTGGCAGTGAGCAGAAAGGAGCAAACCATTGGCGGCTTAAGGAGTAGAAGAACTTACTGTATGACCCATAAGCTAGTTGACAATAGCATTTGACTTCTTAGTGGCATTTCCTCTAGCCATTTCAATTAAACAAAATCAAACAGAAAAATAGAGAAACAACCAGAGAACAGATGAATTATAATACCTAAAAAAAAATGTTACAGAAGGACCAAATTAAAAATTCGGTAATGACTAAATTGAAAAGGTTCTTTGAATTTGGGTGTAACACCTGGAAATTAGGAAAATAAAAAGAGAAATTTAAAATAAAAAATTTAAAATTTAAAAGGACCAAATTGAAAATGTCGTAGGGACTAAATTAAGAAGCTTTGATTTTGATGCGGCAAATCTTGAAATAACTTGAAGTTATGAGGCTAAAACAAAAACAAAAAAAAATTCTAGTTGAAATATCTTCTTCAGGGCCGAGAAGTTTCTCAGCCATTCTTTTTCCCATTCACGCTTCTCTCTCCTCTGTATAGGCTTTTTTTTTTTTGGAGCTCTCTTTCTAGAAGCTTTCAAGCTTCAAGTTTGCCGTCGTTCCTCCGGTAATCGATTGTGCTCCAGCGTGTTGCCTTCGGCCGGTGGGAGCTCGATAGCTTTCCGATGGTTTCCTTCTTCTTCGACCGAGAAGTCATTAGGATAGCAGCTCCTCCTTTCGCCGGACATGATGGATTCTGGTGAGATGCTCGGCCCAGCTCTCTTCTTCTCTCTTCCTGCACTCTTTCTCTTAGTCTGAATGGCTTTTGGAAGCTTTGAACTCATGGTCCCCTGTTTCATAGTTGGTTCAACTAGTCTTGAATTCTGGGTCGCAGGCGGCACTCTGATCGGCGGCGAGCTAACAGTAAACACTCTTGGACCTGGTTAGTAATCCTAAATCATCAGATTTATTTTATAGTAACTCTACAGCTGATTTTTCAAGATATTGTGTTAAAGGCTCTAAAATAGTGTAATTTGTTCAACAGCCTCCACAGGCTCACTGGTAGCATTTCAGCTCCGGTTGAGCTGGCTACTAATACTTTAGACCCTAATGAACAATCTTAGAATGAAATATTTATTCCGTAGTAATCATGTATTAAGATATCAAGTTCTTTGTATAGAAGCCTTTATATGTAAAATTCCTGAAAAATGGTAATTTGTTGATAAATTGCTTCAGAAATCTCCTTGGAAAAAGTGATGAGGACATCTGATTGTGAGGTCACAGTAAATTTTCCTCAAGTGGTTAGTTCTGAGTCCAAGGTGAGTAGACAATCCCTCTCACTTAACAATCCCATGTGTAGATATGATTTCTATCGTATGAAATAATATTATTATT
>JANHAO010005917.1:0-22052 GCA_026873985.1 Saraca asoca | reverse complement strand
AATATTATCCTAGCAAGTCAAAATTTCTGGATCCCTCTCCAATATCTACTATATATAAATAATGTTTATCTAAATGTTTCTCTTTCTCCAATTGTCTTTTTTAAAAAATATTCTCACATTAAACTAATATTTCATTAACTATATTATTTTAGTAAACTCACAAATTCTATGAATTTGTTGCTTTAAACTTCTTATACAGCAAATATGCAAAATTTGTAATTTTATCAGTAGTAATTACATTATGAATTTTTTTTAAATTTTATAGTTTTTTATGCAAAATTAAATTTTTTGTTATAAAAAATTATAAAAAAAAAACATGAAATTTGCTTATAATCTATTTTGCTCCCGAGCCAAATTTTTTGGCTCTGTCCATGAAAGAAATAGTTTGTACCACTAAATTTAATAGCAATACATCAGCAGCATATTATATTACATATCAATTTTATGATATATAACATAAACAAATACATAAATTGAATGGAAATCATAACACAGTATATCCCATATGAACGATTCAACATAAACAAATATAGAAAAAGGTTCAAAATTGCTTCTATTGTTATTGCAAGTGATATATTATACCGCAACGAAGAACATGATGAAAAAAAAACACGACAAACGCAATAAAGAACATGAAAAATACGAAGAACACAACCAAGAAAACAAAAATCATTTGTAAAAAAAGGCTTTTACCTTGTTACGGCACAAAAGAAGCTTCAAATAAGGAAGAAAATGGAGAAACCCCACCGGAGCTCACAAGGACGACGAGAGGAAGACGAGAGCTTTAAGGAAGGCCGGCCGATTCTGCAGAAAATGAAATTGGGGACGAGTTTAAGGGTTTCAAAAATTCTAATGTAAATTCCAACGGAATATGTCCGTTGGAATTCAATAAATAATCAAAACGTGCCGTTTAATTTAAGTGTTTTTTCAATATTCCAATGGAAATTTTTCCGTTGGAAAATTCTAATGGAATTTAAGTCCGTTGTAATATCTGTTGAAATATTCCAACGGATTTTCCAACGGTAATATTTTTCCATTTGAATATTCTAACAGAATTTTAGTCTATTGTAATTTCTGTTGAAATATTACAACAGACTTGAATTCCGTTGGAAAATCCGTTTCCGTTGGAATATTCCTGAAACATTTTTCGTTGGAATATTCCAACGAAATTTAATCCATTGGAATATTCTATTGGAAAATCCTATTTTTCTTGTAGTGATTGACACTTCTTCACTATAGAATTTCAGCTAATATATCCCGATCTCAGGCCTATTTTTGAGAAATATCTCACTTCTTACAATTGGTCAAATGAGTCATCGATATAGGGGAGAGGATATTTATTCTTAACAATCACCTTATTCAATTGACAAAAATTAATACCTAACCATAGTGTTTCATGTTTCTTTTTCATAAAAAGTATGGGCATTCCCTATAATAGAACACTCAGATAATTGAAGCCTCTATCAATTCATTCCTATAACTAAAATGTCAACTCTTTCAATGCCCTTGGTGCCATACAGTAAGGAGGAATGGAAATAAATTTAGTGTTGGATTCAAGATCCATAGTAAATCTTATTTCTTGATCTGATGGCAACCTAGGTAACACGTTGGGAGCACATCTAGAATTTTTCATACCATTGGGACCTTACTTTATGCCCCTTGCCATGGCTAATTAAGCTATGCACCCATTTTCTCAGTAACTTCCAAATTTATATGCTTGAATTTAAACTAACTATCTCAACTACTTGTTCTCCTTGAAAAACTACAAAAGAAAATTCATCCATATGGAATATAATCATTTCATCGAAATAGTTCCTATGTAATACTGAGAAAGTCACTCTATACCTAGGATTATATCATAATCTTTTGTATTTATCATGATTACTTTGCATATACCTAATTATTTCCTATTATCATAACACAATTTCTTTTCAAATGTTTGGCTAGAAGAATTTTGCTAACAGAGGTAATTACTAGTAATGGTGATTCTATCCATTCACTGGATTCATTTATCAATGCGGCAAAATTGTTTTTTGCAATAAGGAATGGGTAACTATAGGGTCAAACAATATTTGAGCTAATAATTCATGTAATTTTGAAATACCTATAACTACGACATTTGACACTTGGGCCTTTGGTATAGTAAAATGGTAAATTCTTGTAATGGCTTCATTAGGATTTTTCCTTCAATTACCTCTCACATCACTCCTACTACACACCAGTGGTGCTCCCTTTTAAGCTATAGGTTAGGTTACTAGTCAATTTTAAGGTCAGCCTTGATAATTTGCACCATATTTTTGAGGTATTTACATTCATAGGACATTCCCATACTTTATGTCCTAGGTTTCCACAACAAAAACATCTGGTCAGTTTTCTTCTACATAGTCCATAATGACTTGCATTGCATATTTTGCATTGTGGCAATATTAACTTTGGAATGTATTTTTTAGTATGGAACAGAGCAAGAATAGTTGAAACTGATTAACCTCCAACTTTTCTTCTTGCAATTGGATTCTATGACTAAGATGATCTAGTATATTTTCCTCTCCACTAACCTAGTGATATTTCTTAAACCATAATTAGTTTTCTACTTGATGCAATACTAGCTTCCTTGGTCCAAGCTCTTTTCTTACGACCAATAGACTCTTCCTTTTTATGGTGCCTTTTGGACCTCAACTCAACTTGCAAAGCTTGATTCACAATTTCCTAGTATGTTGTAGTTAAATCAATTTTGACTCGATTGAAATAGTAGTCACAGGGTCCTTGCACAAATCTTTCTACTTTCATAATCTCATTAGAAATCAAGTGAGTAGAATATTGAGAGAGTCAAGTAAATTGAACCTTATACTTACTCATGAATAAGTTTTCCTATTTTAAGTTTTCAAGCTTCTTGGCATTTGCCTGTCATACATTGGGAGGAAGGAATTTATTGGTAAAAATTTCTTGGAACATCACCCAAGCTAATGGTTCAGTGTCAGTGACTCATTTCTCAATAATTCCCACATACCAATAATGCATCTAATCATCTAGTTGATACCTTACCAACTCTATTAGTGAGGGTTTATGACATTATAACATCCTACCATATCTTTTAATTTGATTAAGAAATTGATATGGGTCCTTAGTAGAATCCGTCCTAGCATATCAAAGTGGCTTTAACTTTAGGAATTCATGAATAATCTTCAACTTATTTTCCTCTTCATTCCTAGCAAGAGAAATCTGAACTTTTTCATTTCATCTACCCTATTAGGCCCTCTATCCTAATCTTGATTTTCATTTGGTGTTAGTGCTTATATCAAGTGATTCATTGCCTATTGAACTAGGTGTCCTACCCATTGAGCGACTTCAGGATTATCACCAATTTCCTTGTGTGATCCAATTCATCCAATGGACGATCCTTCATTACTAGGTTTAGATTCCTAGCTTTCTTGCCTTCTAATTCTTTTCATAATCTACATCACAAAATTAATCAAATTCTCAAGACATACAAAGATTCCAATTTAATTCTGCTAACACAACATAGATTTCACTAGGTCAATGGGAATGGTATCAGTAATACGTGCTCCTGGGTGCATATGTGCTATTGGTACTATTCTTATTAACATATGATGAAACCACCACCACAAGATAACTCTAAACAACTTTATATGTAGGCCTATACTCATAGATTTAGCCTAGACCATGCTTTGATACTAAAGATTTCATAACTTACTTTTCTTAGCCATAATCGATGTGAATATCAATTTTTGATTAATAGTCACCAGCCTTTAATCTATCTTTTAACATTTTTTTATTTAATAATTTCTTTATTCTTAGTTGATTGGTTAATAAAAAAATGAAGGATCTGAGAAGAAAGATAGGTACATTGCAACACAACCAAATTTCATTTCATACATAAAGTTTTGCCAGTAAGGCTTATGCCAATTTATCACACACTCGACAAGTTTTTGTTTTCATCTAGTTTACATAGCATCCAAATTGGTTAAGTATAATGACATATGAATTTGATCTAGTACTCATTTAAAGTACTTCCTACTATGGTGGTAAAGATATCAGTAGAAATTTCCATGACTCATTGTTCATCCTTACTTCTTGGGGTGTGGGTTTTCAGTAATATCTTGAGAATCTAAAATATAATCCACAGAAGATTGAATCTGGGACTCAGTGAGATAAATCTGTACCTAACTTATAAATTTGTCAACATTCAGCGATACATGTATACATCATATCATCAAAGAGCATAATTTATACTCGAGTTAACAAACACATTATAAAGACCCAAAGAACCAATCGTTGAATGATATCACAACACATTTTTATTGTCACATTATAACGGGCCATGATCTTCTCATGGCCTTAAACCATTTTTATTTATCATCATATATTCATATCATAATACCATATTAATTTTTAGCATTTCATAGAAATCAACTTTCATATATATATATATATTCATATCATATCGTAATATTGTAATTTAGCATTTTACAAAATATCAATTCATGCATAGCTAAAATAAATAATGACAATAAAATCCTCCTTATTACTCTTTTTTAGCCTTATACTACATAAGCCCTACCTTTTCTCTCGAGGCACCTATCGTATACCACTCATCATATTGGAATGCATAGATATGGGATCTGGTTCATATATCTCATCTCATCCCATCAATACATCTCATTCTTATCATTTGCCATCCCATGTCTCATGGGAAATTTTCAAATATTTCAAAAGTATCTTTTCTCATCACAACTATACCATATAATTCATTTTTCCATTACTATCATAATCATACATTCTGATCACAGTATCATAATATCTATCATTCTCATGTATCACATTTCTTTGCCATTATACATCACATATCATCATCTTTGAGGGGTTTTCAAACTTAATAATATTCTTACTCATAATATTTGTTTTGCAACATTCGCATTCAATCACGATTTTACTTACTTGGGTCACATTTTGTCACGTTATAACCACACATAGTCCTTGACACACTAGCATAACAAGAATTACAATTATTTTCATAATATCAATGCATAGACAATAGTAGACTAATTCACATGTTGTTACCATTACAACCACACATTCTTTGTTACATTATATGACTATTTCAATTAATTTCATATTAATAATTTATATAGCTAGTTGTTTGATTCAACAATATTATATTATAATTACCTATTTAAGATTTTCTTAAGTTTTATACTAGATTTAATAGGGTTTATACAAGATTAATCAAACACAAAGGGTTCGATTCGACTCGAGGAAAAATCAATTGAATAGGTGAGGCTACTCACCAAAATTGATACATTTTTGAGAAATCCAATTCTTGCACGTGATCAGGGTGGTGAGTATAATCATAGAAGCATATTTATACAGGGTCAATTCAACTCGTAAGAAAAACAACTTGAATTTTGATTTGAATATCAAGGTGCAGGTTGCAATATTTGTTCTGCGAGTGCGAGCATGTTCGTAGGTTTACGTCAAAATGGATGATTCAAATCTTATGGTTCTAGAAAATGAAGGCCAGTAGAAAATAGGGGAAACACATACAAGCTTGCACTAAATCATATGAAATTAGCACAACACATTTTCAAGGCTTAAACAAACAAAAAACTCAAATTTTCTAGCAAAAAGCTAACTATTATGACCACCAAACCATTTAAACTCAAACCTTATCAAATAATCACCAATATCCATCTTTCTTCAACTTACACCACATTTAATAGATCTTAAGAAATAGTTAAACAAAAATTTGCAAGAAAGGTAAGAATTACTCACTTTAGCAACCAGAAACAATAAATCATAACTAGTTCCACCAAGATCCTCAATAATCTTCATAAACCAAGAAGAAGAGAATGGTTAGCTTCCTAGATTTTCAAGGATTTCCTCCATGAAACAATTATACACTATTAGATTATGGTTTCACTTCATAGAAACATGCTAAATACATAAGATTTGAGCTCTAAAAACAATAAAAAATCTGAAGGGTTCATGGGTTGAATAATGACATAAATAGTAACTATTGGATTCCAAAATTCATATATCAAATTATACTCAATGAATCAATCTGATTTTGGTGTTGAATTGAAGAGGAAGAAGAAAGAAATCAATAATAAAAATAAGAGAAATTAATATGAAGAGATGAATACTTACTAGAAGAGGGAGAAAGAGAGTTGTAAAGGGAGAAACAAACATGAAATGATGCATGAAGCAACTGGAAATGGATTAAAGAAGGAAGAAGGGAACTAACTTTCTTAAAGGCAAAATGGGAAAAGCTAGAGTCAACTTTCCTTGAATTATCTTTGACTTTGATATTGTGACAATGGATTTCAATTCTGCCTAATCCAGCTAATGAGAGAGGGTTCTTTTGGGACCTATGTTGTTATCCAATTGTTAAGATGTTAGGAAGGAGAAAAATGGCTGAAGGAAAGAGGAGAAGAGTGAAACACATGGAGGTTTAATATGGTTCAGCCAAAGTTAGATGGAACCGACCCATACGTCCACGGTAATGTTTTATTTACCTGGAGATATTTTTATAGAGTTCTTTTATAGTGTTCTTTTTTTTTTGCTCTCTTCTTTTACAGAGGGCTCCTTCCTCATATTTATAAAGGAGAGGAGGTTACAATGGTAATAACATAGTTTATCTTTTTGTTACATCAAACAATAAATGTATAGTGTAAAGTACAACAAGTTAGCTTCTGTAGACTACTGGTTGACTTAAGTGAAAATGCTTTCTATGGGTGGGACCCTTTGGACTGCACTTTACAGGATGGCAAGTTATCCATTGGCTATATGCTCAACCTCATCAAGCTTTTAGCTGGGAAAGACACTGCAGGCTATCTCTACTTCATGAGTTCAAACTCGAATGGGTCACAAGCTTGAGCTATCAATGAGCTAAGGGTCGCTGCTGGTGAGCTGGTTGCATAGTGACTTCAACATTATGTGAGCTAAGATTCTTTCTTGATTTCTACTAGACTTTGTCAGTCCATCTCATGATACCAATTTTTACCTATAACATCAGCCCCACCAACTCTTAGCTTGCTTCACGGGTTGGGAGTTGTAACTTGCTAGCATGGTCTTTTTTCACAAATTACTATGTAGTCAAAGTCTTTGGTCAACCCATCTTTTCATTTGACCTAGGCCATGCCTTTAGCTATACCTATCTCATTGCCATGGATGGGCCTGCCTCGCCTTATTCCAAGGCATTCAGTTGAAGTGGTTAGGAGTTAATTTTTGGACTCTTTGGTGAGGGTTAGACATTCTTTATTTAAGATGGTGGAAGCCTTCCTTCCTTCAATTAGTGAGTTGGACCAAATAGAGTTTCAAATGTGCCCTCCAGACCTCCAAAAGTTTGTTTATTTGGAGAAACATGCATGTTCTGCTGCATAGGGAGCCTTCTCGAGTAATCATCCTTCTTTGAGATTGAGGGAAGATCTTATGTAGATCTTGGATTATTTCCCCCAATGATGCCATGAGGTTCTTCCTTCCCAGCCATCCTGGTGTGCCTTTTCAGAGTCCTCGGCACTAAGGGTGAGGTTGAGGAGGAGCTTGTTTCTAAGGAAGGTGATTGGAAGAAGAAAGTTAGGGATTTGATGTGCTCTTTGGTTTCCTAGGCATTTGTCTCCCAACAACGGGTTTTCTTTTTATTCTTTTTAGCCTTCAGCTTGTTTTCCCTGAATCTTCCATGCAAAGAAGAGAGTTGGAGAGGAGATCTAAACCAATAAGGACAGCAAGGGAAAAAGTTGAAAGGAAAGTTTACTTGTCAGCTCTTTTGCTGATCGGGGCTTTCCTTTGTAGCACTAATCTTTCTTCCAGAATGGAAAGTTGTAATGTGTCTAGCTTGTATTTTGACTCTTTCTGATTTATATTCTGAATTTCTTGATGTAATTTCACCTCATTGAGGCATTTTAATGAAAGAATTATTTTTTTCCTAATTCCTTGCACATCAATTTGAATATTCTATGCATCACAGATGAAAGTGTTAATTCTTGCAAATTATAGTAAAACAAAGTGTTTAGAAAACCAATCAGTGTTTAGGTCGCATAAGAGCTATGAACATTAGGTCACTTGGGAGCTATGAGCATCAGGTCGTAAGAGAGCTGTGATCATTAGATCATAATAGTACTAGAATAAGCTCCTTAGCTAGAAAGCTGGCAATTCCTTTGGGATGAGCCCTGATGCCTCAGCTCAAAAGTTGGCAATTATTCCAAGATGAGCCTTGGCGCCTCAGCTCGAAAGCTGGTAATTATTCTGGGATGAGCCCCAGTGCCTCAGCTTGAAATCTAGCAATAGAGTAAATGTCATGTGAGAGCCGCGCTCATGCAATACACGAGTATCCTAGGTCTCATGAAAGCTGCATCCTGACTAAGCATGAACCTAGGTCACATGAAAGCTATGGTCTGGCAGTGTATGAACCTAGGTCACATGAAAGCTATGCCCTGGCAAAGTATAAACCTAGGTCACATGAAAGCTACACCCTGGCAAATTGCTTTGTATGACAAATGACTGATCCATCAAATTCGGGGATAACTTGCTTTTCACCATAGCATTTTACAAAGAGACCATTCAAAAACCATCAAAGAAATTTGAAATGCATGCATAAGTTCTTGACATGCATTACAAGATTAATATATAATTCTCACTGTAGTGGCCTCTTCTCACCCGAGATCATATTGGGAAGGCTCAAGTCACTGCCCTGAAGGTCGTATTATATAGTTTCACAAATGACCCCTCTTGATAACGTCTTCAATAGCATCCTTGATTTCCTGATAGTTTGAAGTGCCATGTCTGACTTTGTTGTGATAAGCGCATAACTCTTGCTTGTTTCTCTGCCTATAAGGAGTCTTTAAAGGGTTAAGCTTCCCAAAGTCTTCTCTTTCCCTTTCCATTATGAATATCCTATCTTAGGTGTCTGATAGGATGCTATAATGTTCATGGCAAGCTGGGTGTTAGGGTTGCTCGCTCTTAGGTCTGTTAGACTTCTTCATAGTCCACTTGCTAGAATGGTCACCTTGATCCACATTGCCCCTCTTCTTGCTATGGACAGAACTGTCTTTCTTATCATTTTAGTCTAGCTTTCCTGAGCCAAAAGTCTCTTCCCGTTTGATTTTCTTGGCAACTTGTTCATAAAACTCAGACAAGTCCTTGATGGGGGACTTATATAGACTTTTGTATAACTTTCCATCCTTGCAGAGTCCTACAAAGATCGTTGCCAGGATAGTTTCTTCAGATGAATTCTCCATCGAGTTGGCTTCAAGTCTGAACTTGGTAATGTAATCTTTCAACGAGTCCTACTTACACTGAAAGATCATCATGAGGTGACAGGGGGCACGAGCTACCTTTTTAGTGCTTGGTATTGGCAGATGAACTTCTACTAACACTCTTCCTAATTGCTTATCAAGAAGCTAGAAGTTTTCTAAACCAGGTCCAAGGTAGGCTCTCTAATGTAACTGAAAAAACTCAGCATTTAACCAAAGGGTCAATTGTCTACAAGTCCATCTGAACATTAAAGGCATCTAGGTGATTGTAAGGGTTAGTGTCCCTATTGTACAAGGGAATCACTGGGACTTTAAGCTTCAGAGGGAGGGGTTGAGTTTTGATTTCTTTGGAGAATGGTGACCTATCCTCGAAGCAAGCTTGATCGTTTGGAGCTCTCAGACATTCTTATAGTTAGCTCATTTTTTGGTATAATTCTTCTAGCAACAGGTCCCTCACCTCAGATCACCATCTAGAAGACTGATGATCCCTCTGACTCTCCTGGTCATGAGAGTGCCAACCTGAAGTGTGCTGTTATGAGCTACGACCTGGAGACTGATTGGCTCTGCTCAAACATCTAGCTCGCTACTATTGGGGAATATTCCTAGGTGTGGCAGCTTCATTCTACCTTTGCAAACCCTGGCCTTGCACTTGTGCTAGCACAGTGATTGCTTTGGTCAGTTCTCCCATCATGTTCTCAAACCTATCTTGGCACTGGAGCTAGGTTTGTATTTTGTCGGCCTCAAGGACAGTAATAGTAGGTTGACGATGAGCCGATAGGGGAAACCATTAGCAGCTTGAGGAGTAGAAGAGCTTGCTATATGCCTTCAAGCTGGTTAACGGCAATGTTCAACTTTCTGATGGCCTTCCCTCTTACCATTATAGCTGCACAAAATCAACCAAAGAAATAGAGAGACAACCAGAGGATAGAAGGGTCCCATCAGGTGTGCCAAAATGTTGATAGTAGATTTCAATTCTACCTAATCCAACTAACGAGAGAGTTCTTTTGGGACCAATGCTATTATCTAGTTATTGAGATATCAAGAAGGAGCAGAATGGCCAGAGGAAAGAGGAGAAAAGTGAAACACATGGAGGTTTAACATGGTTTGGCCAAAGCTGGACAAAATTGGCCCCTACATCCACAGTAGCATTTTATTTATATGGAGATATTTTTATAGAGTTCTTTTACAACATTCTTTTTTTTGCTCTCTTCTTTTGTAGAAGGCTCCTTCCTCATATTTATAGAGGTAAGGAGGTTATAATGGTAATAACATAGCTTGTCTTTCTGTTACATTAAACAATAAATGTAAAAATAGTGTAAAGTACAACAAGTTGGCTTTTGCAGACTATTAGTTGACTTGAGTGAAAATGCTGTCTGCGGGTGGAACCCTTTGGATTGTACTTTGCAGGATGGTGGTGCAAATTGTCCATTGGTCATATGCTCAGCCTCATTAGGCTTCTAACTGGGCAAGACATTGTGGGCTGTCTCTACTTTATGAGGTCAAACTCGAATGGGTCACGAGCTCAAGCTATCGATGAGTTGAGGGTCATTGTTGGTGAGCTGGTTTCATAGTGACCTCAACGTCATGTGAGTTAGGATTCTTTCTTGATTTCTACTAGACTTTGCCAGTCCATCTCACGATACCAATTTTTACCCATAACAGATATCCTTTCCTATTTATTGAACTTGAAGCCTAAATTTCTCATACTTGTCAATGACTAATGACCACAAAACTTTAAACACAAATTAGTTAAATTAATTACCTTTGTAATGACTATACATTTACATTTGTTGGGCACTCGTAGCCCTAGTTTTGATCTTTCTAAAGTTTTCCAGAAATTAAAATTTGAAAACATAGATTATAAGTGTTTGAATTAAAAACTTTCACTCTCTAAAAATTTCTGTCATTCATGCAATCCATTTCCATTACATCCGAATACTTTATATCCCATAATTTATAATTTTAAAATTCTCAAAATTTTTGGATTTTTTAAATAACCATTTTATTGCCAAAATCAATTTGGAAAAATTTAGGATGTTACATAGCCTAGTAAGAAAAAAATTGTGTGAGGTGTCCCAAGGGTTTTACTAGAGTGAGGCATATCTAGAGATTTGATCTAGAGTGAGGTATCCCTAGGGCATTTTATTTAAGTGTGAAATCTCAAATGAGGGCATTGTATCCTAAAATTTTGTAAAGGATTCTTAAAGGTTTGTTCAATCTTGAAGGACTAGTGGATTAAGAACATATTGCTTATGCATTGGAGAGTAGATATATTCCTTGAAGCAGGCCTTCTTGGAGGAATCACTATAAATACCATTTGTATTCTCTTTCCCTATCTCTTTTACATTCAATCATTTAATTTACTATTGAGATTATTTTATTAAGTTGTTCATTTTTACTTTTCAAATTTAAAATTATTTTTTCGAAAAGAAATATGAAAAATACTAAAATTGAATTCACCCCTTAGGTCGAATTCTAAACCTACAAGATTTGCATTTAGGAATTGAAACTCTTTGAATGGAACTGATTAACAAAGAAAGGTTGCTCATGGCTACTAGACAACCTGTATAGGGATCAAAGTCAACAATGCACAACGGAAGTGATCTGTCGACACACTTTGATGCTTAACTTAGTTCTCAAAGTAGAGTTTTAATAAGTAGAATGAGAGTGTTTTTTCATGAGAGAGTTACTAGTAGCCTTATATAGGTCAATCACACCTTTGGTCATTCTTTTGGACAAATGATAAGTAACCATATGTCTATAGTGTACTCCTAGCGTGAGCAAGATTCTCGCCTTGTGCACTTTGAGGCAATATCACACTATTAAAGCATGACTTCATTTGTGCAAGCTCATGACTTCTCAGTGCATTATGGATTGGTAATAAGTTGTTCTATTAGACTTGGGCTTGTTTGATCATAGATTAGCCTAATCGATCAATTACAATTTAAGGCATGAATCTTGGGCTGCACTAACTTTAATTGTGATCATAGGGACATGACTTGATTATCGTGGGCCATTATGGACTGCTCCACTCAACCAAATCCCACTTGACTACTTTATGGGTTGCCAATTGATCATCATCTAAGAGGAGTTTATTTTAGGTTGTCACTTGCTTCCCTGCCCCTGTACATTGTTGTTTGATCTTGGGTGATTCTTATATCACTATGGCAGCTATCCAGCAGTTAATACAGGTGTTGATCATTATGCTTGCATTTACGAAGTATATCATAGACCATTAGCATCACTTTGTGAGATGGATTATGATCTGACACATCTCCTCTTGTCTTAGTCGTCAAAATAGTTTTATGATTTTTTTCAATAGTATGATAGTTTTTTAAAAACACTTTTTCCTCCTTCACTTCATCAAGACACCATGAAACTCTTTTTTCTCCAAGCTCTTTTCTGTGCCTCTATCAATTTTCTAGCATGCTTTTGGCGATCTTCAAGATTATTTCTTCTTTAAATATACCCTTCTTCCTTTTTTTTTCATAATTTAGTTGAAAATTTTGCTAGTTTGTGATTCTTTATCTTCATGCTCTGCTTTATTTTCATATTTTTGCATTGCATCTTTGTGAAGCATATTACTGTTTATTTTTCTTGAAATTTCTTTGTGTTTTTCTCTTTCACATTAACTATTTTTTTCACTTTGTCTAGCTTTTTACTTGATTTTTGCTATTTTTAGTAGATTTTAGCTTCTTCCCTTGTTAAGGAAAATTTTTAAATTTTTTGAATTTTTCCCTTTCCTTTTCTTTATGAACCAGTCCTTCTTATTCTTCAATCCTATTTCTTTCCTTTTTGTCGCTCAATCTAATATCACTCAATCTAATCTCTTTTTGCTTTTACTTGCTTTTTAAAGGTGGAGTTTTCATTTTTCATGTTTTTGTTTCATGTCTAGAAGGATTGAGCGACCCTATTGACTTGTTTTCTAACTCTGACTTGTTATCATCCTTGGATATAGTAGAACATTCATTTGAAAATATTACTTTTTTACTTTACTCGCCTTCTTTGAATCATTATGGCTGAATGATCTCGAGATGCATCATAGATTTGAGTAGGCACACTTGATTGATGTAGCTCTAGGTGACTTGAAGTGGATCCATCTAGACATAAAGATGGTTTCACATTCTTTTGAATGGTGTGATCCCAGCATCATAAAAGAGTTGGAAAAATTCATATTACTGGGGAATTCATTGAAGGAATCTTTTTCCAATCTGAGAAAGCTAATAAGTGCTTGTATAGCTATGACACATCTTCTTTCATTATGTTTTATGGAGACATAGCTTATCAGTTCTATGTATCTCCTTCTTTTACTGTGTTTTAAAAGGATATTTTTTAGAAATGTAATGTATGCCCTTCTTACCTCACTTAGAATACCTAGGCCTTCTTGGTTTGTTTTAAGGTGATATCCACTCGATGACTCTGAGATCCCAACATAGGCATTTTTCTTTTCTTCTTGCCCTATTCCCAACAGAAGCCTAGAGGCTGGGTTCACTTTACCCAACAACTAGATTAGGTGATTTTTGGGAATATGCTTACCATCATTTGGACATGGAAGAACCTTTTCTTCAAGGTTGGTAACATTTTTCCTTTATGATGGTAAACAACTTTACCTATGAAGTGGTCCTTACCTGCTTGACAACCTTAGAATCATTTGTTTAAGGACTATTCATTTGATAAGTAGGACTTAATCTTTTGTCTTTTGCTATTAAGTCTTTTGACGCTCAAGACATTCTCTGATTGTTTGATTGACTGCTTTCATGCTTTCTATGATTCCATGTTTAGTGTGGGCCAAGAAGAATCATTCCAGAGGTAATCTGAGTGTCTTGGAAAGCCTAAAAAAAAGAATTGGAGGCCAAGTTTACTGAGTTAGCCAACTGAGATAAAAACATTCAGGATCTGACCAACTGTGTTTTTGAGTTGGTCAAGGAGAAAGATACATTACTGGCTTAGAAGAAGGAATCTACCAAGCTACTTTTTCAGTAGGACTAAGAGCTTGAAGCTGAGTAGACAAGCTAAGTTGAAGACAAAAGTACTATTGGTGCTAAGGCAAAAGTGCTACAAAAAGAAATTTCCAAGGCCAAAATCCTGAGCCATCTCATGTATTAGTCTAGCTTTGTTAGGGCATTAAACAAATTACATATTTTAATCTTGATTTAACAATCAAGCCTTTCAACATTGATAAGGACATGTCCCGTGGGAACATCTTGAAAAAGTTTGGTTGCACTTAAATACCTATATCTTTTCTTTTTCGTAATTTGAATATTTTGTACTTGAATATTTTGTTGTTTTAAAGGTTGTTTCTTTCTCACCTGGTAGTTCAACTTTTGCCTTTACTTTGCCTTTATTTGATCTTCATGTTTTGGCTTCCAATGGTCTGTTAAGTTTTATTAATACCATCTTAAGACCACCATAAGGTTGATCACTCACCTAAGTTATTTCTTTTTATTACTCCTAACCTCCAATAGGTCTTTTAGTGTCATATCGACCTTTGATGGGTTGCTCATTTTTATTTTATCCTTATCCTCTCTTTACTTGTATTAGTTGTTTTTTATATTTTGTTTAGGTACCAAAAAACTACTTGGTTTTGGAGTGCTAAGGAACTACTCAAGCTTTAAGTGTTGAGGGGCTACTTGGTTTTTTAGTAATAATATAAGACAAGTCAAATGACAAGGAATAATCTCATTTTTCAATTATATTTTTAATTATATTTATTTACATATCCCGTTGACCAACTAACTTCAAACTTGTACATGGAAAACTTTGAGATGTGTTGAATTCCAAGACTGTGGAATGGGTATTCTTTCAATTGTCTCCAGCCAATAGGTGCCATTTGACATCGTTTCTTTTACCCTATAAGGGCCTTCCCAAGGTGCTACTAATTTTCCTTTTGTTTGGGCTTTTTAAGATCTATTCACTTGATGTAGGACCAACATTCCTCTAGTAGACTCTTCTCTCTTCACTCTCTTATTAGAAACCCTGGCTATCTTTCCTTTATATCACTCATTTTTCTTCAAGGTTTGCATTGCTAAGGGGTTTCACCCCTTCTTCCAACATGGTAATGAGTAACTTTATCTCATGAAGTGGTCCTTACCCACCTACCAACTTAATAATCATCCATTTAAGAATTTTTCATTCGAAGAGTAGGACTTGATCCTTCACCTTCTAGTGTTGGGCCTATTCATTGCTTAATACATTCTTCATATGCTTCTTTTTTATGTTATGTTGTTGCCTTTAATCATCTTGCTACAAACTAACTTCTATTTTCTGCTTTTCAAATTCTTGGCTTAACAATGAAGTCTTTGAAATTCACCACTCAAAGATAGACTTCAATGACTTGAAGAAATCAATGCTTGGGCTTTGGCCATGCAGAAGCCAATTATTCATCTAGTCACTCAAATAGAGGCTATTTCGGACCTCGGTTCAAATGTCATGAGAGGTTGAACGTCACTAGGGCAATATAAGAACTCTCTTAGTTGTTTGAAGGCCTTATCATCTTGTAAACACTTTTATAGGTTGATTGACTCTTCCAAAGGCAAGGGTACAACCTCTACCTTTGATGTTTACACTATTACCACCAAGAAGATCAAGCTGGGGCATTGGTCAGAGATTCAACTGATTGATGTGCCAAATGGAGTAGACTTTGACTTTGATACCATAGATAACCTATGATCTAAAAATATGGATTATATCTCTTTCTTGTAAGGTCATCTATTAACTCTAATATACTTAGAGTGGAACATGACATTTTTGAGTGACAAAGGCTTTATCAGGCTTATCAAGTCCTTTATTGCCCAAATTGCTTAGTTGACTACTTTCATCTTTTTTGTGATTCCAGCATGAGTGTAGGCCAAGAAGAATCATTTTGAGGGTGATTTAAGTGCCTTAGAAAGCATGAACAAAGAATTAGAGGCCAAGTCTACAAAGTTAGCCAACTGAGAAAAAAGCATTCAAGATTTGGCTAACTGTGTTTTTAGTTAGTCAAAGAAAAAGATACATTGGTTGCTGTGAAGACAAAATCTATCGAGCTACTTCTTCAATGGGACCAAAAGCTCAAAGCCAAGTAGAGAGGTCAAGGTAAAGATAAAAATGCTTTTGATGCTAAGGAAAAGGAGTTGGACAAAGAAATTTTGAATGCTAAAATCCTTAGCCATCTTACATATTAGTTCAGCTTTGATCACACCATTAAAGAAGTTACATATTTTAATCTTGATTTACTGGTTGACCTTTCCAACATTGATAAGGACATGTCCCTTATGAACATCATGAAGAAGCTTGATCATGCCTCAACACTTGTATCTATGCTTTTTTATAATTTGAATACTTGTACTTGAATATTTTGATGTTTTGAAGGATGCTTCTTTCTCTCATGGTCATTCAACTTTTGCTTTTGCTTTTGCCTTTATTTTATCTTCATGTTTTGGCTTCCAGTGGGCTACTAGTTTTATTAATACCATCTTAAGACCTTTA
This sequence comes from Saraca asoca, assembly GCA_026873985.1. Taxonomy (NCBI): domain Eukaryota; kingdom Viridiplantae; phylum Streptophyta; class Magnoliopsida; order Fabales; family Fabaceae; genus Saraca; species Saraca asoca. Next base: position 5,316 of record JANHAO010005917.1, on the reverse strand, counting down.
AAGGGTGTTAATCATTTGCCTGAGTTATTTCTCTCTATTACTCCTGACCTTCACTAGGTGTTTTAATATCATCCAGACCTTCCTTGGGTCACTTATTTTTGTTTTGGCTTTGTCTTCTCTTTGCTTGCATTAGTTGTTCTTCATATTTCATTTGGGTGTCGAGGAACTGCTTGGTTTTTTATAGTACTAAGGAATTGCTTAGTTTTGGAGCATTAAGGAAATACTTAAGCTTTGAGTGTCGAGGGACTACTTGATCTTTTAGTAATAACATAAGACAAGTCAAAGGGCAAAGAATAACCTCATTTTTCAATTCAATTTAGCTTTGAGATGTGTTACATTCTAAGTGCATAGAAAAGGTTTTCCTTCAACCATCTTTAGTTAATAGATGTCATTCAATAGGCTTTCTTTTACCCCGTGAGGGCCTTCCCATGATGTTGCTAATTTTCCTTTTATTTGAGGTTTTCAAGTTATATCTGCTTGACATAGGACTAATATTCCTTTTGTAAACTTTTTCTCTTGGCTCTCTTGTTAATGACCATGTCTATCTTACCTTTATATCACTCATTGCAGAGGTGAGCTATATCCCTAGTTTGACTAGCATGTTTAGTTGTTCTCTTCTTTCTTTGTTTTACTCTTTCTTATAATATTTGTTTCAGTCAGAGAATTGTCCTAATTTTGACTGGAAGCATTGCTTCACATCCGTACATGAGCATTAATGGGATTTCCTTTATGGCAGAGTGTGGAATGGTTTTATAAGACCACAAAATGCTTAGTAGTTCTTCCACCCATTTTCCTTTTGTCTCATTTAGCCTTTTCTTCAATCCTAGCAGGATGATTCTATTTACTAGCTTTGCTTGTCCATTTGTTTAAGGTTGTTCAACAGATGTGAACTTTTGCTTGATTCCTAATGTTCATTATCAAGAATAAGTGAGATGTTCATTTAACTCATAACAATTTTATGTCAACCGATTTTACCTTTGGCAAAAATCTTTAAAACTATCACTAGCAAATTGCTTCCTATTATTAGATACAACCACTATGGGAGACCATACATATAACAACTAATTAGCTGGCCAGGATTGTAATGACAAAATTTTATATAGAAATTTTACCTGCAAATGATAAATTTCCGTTTAAATTTCTACATATTGTTGGAAGTTATGCTAGCTAGGGGTTTTACCTTAACCCATTTTATGAAGTAGTTGACCAGCCCCACCATATACTTAAGTTGGTCAAGAGTAACTGGAAAGAGTCCCAAGAGATCGATCCCTCAATGGTTGAATGACTTTGGAGAAACTATGGGTATTATGTTTGTTGTTGGCTGCCTTTGAATATTTACAAACTTCTGACACGTTTTTGCACTTTTATAGTAGCTAGATTACTTCTTTTTTTATTTTGGGCCAATAATATCCTGTCTGTATGACTTTCAAGGACATGGTTATGCCTCTTAAGTGAATTCTACAAATTCCTTCATGAATTTCCCTTAAAATGTATTCTACTTCATCGGCTGTAAACATCTTAGAGATGAGAGAGTAAAACTTCTTTTAGGCACCATCCATTCTCCAAAAGGAAGTAAGCTGATCTTCATTTAACCTTTATAGCCTCTTTTTTGTCATTTAGCGAGTAATTTAGAAAAGATATAATTAATGTCATCTAGGATTTAACCTACTCAATGCACATAACTTCTTCTATGCATAGAGCCCAAATAGTTTCATGTATTACCATTCAATTGTTAACTGCTGCTTTAGCACTAGCTTGTTTGGTGAGTGTATCTGCTTGATCATTTTCTACCTTGGAAATTCTTGTTAGCTCATACTTGAACTCTATGAGTAAGTTCCTTGCCATTAGGCATATTTGATTAACACTGACTCTTTAATCTCATACTTTGCTTTGACTTGGGAGATCACTAGTTATGAGTCACACATTATTTTTACTGATCAGGCACCTACTTCTTTTGCAAGCTTTAGCCCTCCTATCAATGCCTTGTATTCTACTTGGTTGTTGGTTGCCTTAAAGTTGAATTTTATTAAGTATTCCAATACTAGGTCACCAAGCCCTTTTAAGATTACTCTTGACATCAATATATAAGGTCCATTTCTAGTCATCTTTCTTAGCCTCCTCTATTCTGGTTATCTCAATAACAAAATCTACTAGCACTTGTGCTTTCAATGCTCCCTATATCTCATAAATAAGTCCATACTCAGAGAGTTCTACTATCTAAGCTATAAGTTAACCAACAAGGTCGAGTTTATGGAGCACCTGCATGATGGAAGCATCCGTTCAAATGACAATTTGATACTTTTAGAAGGCTATAACTTCTTAGATGGTGAAAGTAGATTGAAGGCCAACTTTTCTATCTTTCGATATCTTATTTCTACTTTATGTAATGCTTGAATTGCAAAGTAGATCAAATTTTATTTTGCTTCATTTTCTCGAATAAGAACTAAATTGTCTACCACTTCTATCATTGCCAAGTACAAGTATAGTGTTTCTCTGGGCTCTAATTGAGAAAGTATGGGTGGTCTGCCCATGTATTCTTTCAATTCTTTAAAGGCTTTTTCACACTTGTCAGTCTATGCAAAGTTTTTACCATTTTTAAGCAAGTTAAAGAAAAGAGCACACTTATCAATTGACTTAGACATGAATCAAGTAAGAGTGGCGATTCTGTCATTTAGTGCCTAAACTTCCTTGATGCTTGTCAAGCTCTTCATGTTGATGATTGCCTAACATTTAGATGGGTTTGTCACTATTCCTCGCTTGATAAGTAGGAAGCCAAGGAATTTTTGCACTCTTACTTTTAAATGTACACTTTTTGGGATTTAGCCTCATCTGAATTCTTTTTAAAATGCCAAATGTCTCTTCTAAATCTACCCATTATTGGCTCATACTCTTTGAATTGATGAACATGTCATCAGGATATACTTGCATGTTCTTCTCTATTTTCTTGGTGAAGACTTTATTCATCATCATTTGATAAGTTGCCTCTACATTCTTAAGCCTAAATTATATTACTCTGTAATAGTACACTCCTTGGTTAGTGATGAATGTTATTTGATCCTCGTCATTAAGGTGAATCCTTAGTTGATTGTGCTCTATGAACACATCCTTAAAACTCAAGACCTCAAAACCAGAGGCACTGTCAATTAGCTAGTCAATGTTTGGCATTGGATACAAGTCTGTCAAACACATCTTGTTAAGATCCTTGAAGTCGACACATATTTGCCATCCACCATTAGCCTTTTTTTAACATGAACTGCATTAGCCAACCATGTTATATATGCCAAGTATGAGTCATTTACATAAGAACTGCAATAGAAAGTAGGAAACTTTTGAACATTTACATTTTCATGTTTTGCCAAAAGAAAATGTGGTTATTCTTTTCTATCATTAGCCTCAAATCTGTAGCCATAGGTGGTCTCCAAGGTATCTAAGATATCTTTTGCTATTCTGCACTTTGAAATTCTTGGAAATTTATTAGCAGACAGTGAATTAACATTGATCCATTTCAATTTGGAGGCACAAATATGTTTTCTTTTTCTTCCTCAGTCTAGAACAACTTAGATTTTGGCTCAAAGATTCCATCAACAATTATCTTAGGGCAATCATAACCAGTTTTAAGAATTTCTAGCATATCCTCATCTAAGGCTTCTATAAAGACCTTCATTTTAAATTTCCAAAGTGCAAAATTCTTAGCATCAAAAGCAAGTGGGTGATTCAGAGATAGGCAATCAGAGAAAATATTCAAGCTAGAATCCATATTTTTATCAAAGAAAAGGAGTATCAAGAGCCGAAGCTTTGATACCAACTGATAGGTCCCACAATCAAAGTTAAAATTCAACACTTGGATCTTTCCTTTATTCCTTCAGGGGAATATGCATACTCCTTTTGAAATTGAAGATTAATTCTTTTTTTTTTGAAATCATTGCAAGAGTGTGATCAAGATGTGTAGCAAAAATTAATTATAATTCAATTGCAGAATTGTTAATGTTGTACGATAGAATCAATATAGTAAAATAGTATTGATGAAATGTAGAATACAAAAATAATGCATTAGCAATAAAATTGTGAAAGGTAGTAAAGAAAAGATTAAGAGAGCCATAATTTTTAAAGTGGTTTAACTTTACCAGAAACCGCAGATGAAGTCTATATCCATTAGATCATTCCTCAATTAGAAGATTGCTTTTATTACAAAACCATCAGGATTATTGATAACACAATATTTATTGCATTTATTCATCCTCATGCTTAGCATTTTTAAGAGTCAAAATGATTAAATTCCAGCAGGGTTAAGATGCATTTGTGACTTTGGGCCAATTGGCATCATTATGGAAATTTCTGCATTTTCGGCCATTTTGGAGCAGTTTCTGTAATTCTAGCATAACTTGAGCTATACTTGACCAATTGATGTGATTCTTCTCTTATAGGAAATTTAAAGATAGACCTACAACTTCTATGAAGACCTAAAAGGCTGAATCACATATTTGGTTATCTGAATTTGGAGATGAAATTACCACCAGAATACCAGAATACTGTCTCTCAGGCAGCCTAAACTTCATGCATTTAGAAGACAATATCTCGAGCTAGAAAGGTCCAAATGATGTGAAAAAAGGCCCAAATGGAAGCTAACACATAAATACACAATTCGTATGAAGACTTCCTGAGTTGCAAATGTCAATAATGGTGTCAAATATTAGCTCTAACCCGGAGGCAGAATGTTGTGAAACTGGGCTGATGTGGAATTGGTTTTTAAGGTCCAAAATTGACTTGGATCCAAAGCCCATTGGAGCACCCTTTGCTCCAGCAATTAAGCAGCTAGCTGGAAACCCAAAAATATGAAGAAAAAGAAGAGGAAGTGGTCTGCAAAAGGAGCTACACATAGAAGAGAAGCAGAGTAGTAATAGCTACATATTTATTGCCTACTCACCTACTCCCACTCAGCCTTCTACTTCTACTTGGGAAAGCCATTTTGTCTAGAACTTTTTGCTGTATTTTTAGTGGAGTTTTTCATTGTGTTTTCTATGTATTTTTGTGAGGGTAGAGCAAGCTTTTGATCTCCCTCTTTTCTTCCATTTTCTTTGTGTTTTTTGGCCTCCATGGAAGGCTAGTGTTGTAACCAGTCCAAGGGGCTACTGACTTGTTGCATTAATGCTAAGATCTTGAGATTTTCTTGCTACATTCCAATGTTAGTTAGTTCTTTCCTTTTCCCTCTCTATTCTGCTATGAATGTCTAAATTAAATGGCTTCATTTGATTTAGATATTATATGATTGTTGCTTAATGATCACCTTAGGAAGAGGATAGGAAAACTAAGCAATTT
>JANHAO010005916.1:0-22019 GCA_026873985.1 Saraca asoca | reverse complement strand
TGTACTTCGTTGATTTTAAGTTTATTGCACCACTAAGAGATATTATATTATATTATAATTTCCAGCATTATTTGGTAGTTTATTTCTTCTTTTGGATGTAGATCCAATCATGCGTGCACAATTGAACTGGTTAGAGCGCTATAAAATTATAAAAGGTGTTGCTCGAGGACTCCTTTATCTTCACGAGGAATCTCAATTAAAGATTATCCATCGTGATCTCAAAGTAAGTAATATTCTTTTAGATGATAAGATGAACCCTAAGATAGCGGATTTTGGAACAGCAAGATTATTTGAAGTAGGTCAAGCACAAGGCAATACCAACACAATTGTTGGAACATAGTAAGTCCCAAATTATAGAAGTTATTATTATCACAAATATTACAATTTTCTTTAAAATCCAGAAAGAATTAAGAAAAAACATATAGTTGTCACTAGAGTTGATATAATTCACATCTAACTAAAATTGCACATAATGACATGTAGTGGATATATGGCTCCTGAATATGCAATGCATGGACATTTCTCAGTAAAGTCCGACGTCTTTAGTTTTGGCGTACTAATCTTAGAGATGATTACTGGCTTAAAAAATAATGACATTGGTGATGAGGAGCATGCCGAGAATCTAATAAGCTATGTAAGTCCTTTTCTTTAGTTTTATTTTTGATTTCTTACTATTTTTCCATGTCTTTACAAGCATGATAAGAGGACAAAGTACAATCAGTTCAAATATTGCATTACCAGAAATTGAGCTAATATTTTTTGCAATTTGAGCAAATTATTGCAGGCATGGAAAAATTGGAAGGCAGGGACAGTCTCAAATATTGTAGATTCCACATTAAATAATGGTTCAAGCGACGAAGTCATGAGGTGCATTCACATTGCATTACTTTGTGTTCAAGAAAATGTTGATAATAGGCCAACGATGGCTAGCATTGTACTCATGCTTAGCAGCTCTTCTGTCACTCTCCAAGTCCCCTCAGACATGCAGTCCTGGACGTATGATCCAGTAAATCATTGAGCACCTGATCTGTTCAAGAATCCGTGGAAGAGGCTTCAATTACTGAGTTATATCCTCCTCACTAGACCTTAGTAAATAAGTTGGCCACAAGTGTATTTGATTTTAAGAACTATGCCAATTATACATACAAGTGTATTTGAACTCATGTAATTTATATTCAGATTATTAAAATCCATCGCCTGTCCTTGACGGCAAGACATAGGATATGCAGTTATAAATAATCCCAAGTGGGTCTTTAAATATATGAATAAGTCAAATTTTCATATATCACATCTACGTGGCTTATATTTCAGAAGTTTATTTTACTTTACTTAATCGTGGTCAATGTGTTATATGAAAATTTTTGACTTGTTTTTTATAAGGGGTGACGATAGAACTCCCTATCTATGGTTCCAAATGACTAGATATGCAGGCTAGCAACAAATTACGCGTTTGTTGATGCATATTAAGTCGTATCAATCATTTAAAACCTTTTATAATTTTGACCTCTTTGAATTTGATGTTGAAATGAAAAGCAAAAGAATATCTAATATTAAAATTAGAACATGAAAAAAGAGGTTCATCTTGCTTTGTGCACACTTTCATGATACATCTTAGGACATGAGTCCACGTCTAAGAGTAATATGTTGTTCTCTCTCATATCTATAGTATCTCTCTTACTTTTAATCTCTGTTTCTAATGTTCTCATGATTTTGAGGCAACCTACCTGTAATTCATTTTTCTTTTTCTAAATAAATTAATTTATTTGATAATAAATTTATGCTAAGATTTCAATATCAAATCATGTACAAATAAATTTAATTTGTTGACGTCGGATTTTAGTAATGGCCCAAAGTCCGGCCAACAGGGAGATTCTTACGGGATCTCTGACCTTAGGCTAGTTCGAATATGGTAAATTAGCTAAATAAATAAAGATGAAGAGAAGGGAAGAGAAGGAGACACAGGATTTAACGTGGTTCGGCCAAAATTCGGATATCACCGGACCCTACATCGATGGTAACGTGTTATTGTGATGGTGTTTTTACAAAGTTACAACACTCAGATTCTCTTTTTTCACTCCAGTAGAGTTTCTGCCTATGTTCTCGAATCCTCCCCCTTTCCAGAAGGCTCCTTCCCCATATTTATAGAGGGGAGGAGGTCACAATAGTAATTACATATGCAGTAAATATGTTACATTAACATTTAATGTACAAGACATAATATATAGATTAAATTTTCGTTTTCGACTATTATAGATTGTCTTCTGCAAGTGGGACCCATTTGTCTGTTGGGGCAGAATATGACTTGATCTTCTGTCTGGCGAGCTACACGTCGCTACTTGCACTTCGCTGATCAGATCACACAATCCGAGGTCATGCTCATCATCAAGAAAGAGATGTCGAACTCGTTCTGTCGGGGCGGGTTCGAGCCAGGGGTCACACTTCACGACATAAATTGAAGGCGTAGCGATCCGGACAGTTTTTTCTAACCGACCCTTTTGTCGCTCTTAGGCTTCTCACATGTCCATCTAGGATGAACCAATTTTCACATATAACATAAGCCCCCCTAACTCTCAGCTCACATTACGGCCCAAGACTATCGTTTCATCTGCACTAGGCCATATTCTTTATGGCACGTGTTCGGCAGTTATTACTGAGCCAAACTTAGCCTTTTCCGAGGCCGTACATGGTGACGGTTGGGGGAATGAATCTGGATCCTTCGATGGAGCTGGCCTTGGCTCTATATAAAGGAAAGGTAATCCCTTCTGTCACCACACTGAGTAAACCATGGAGTTTTCTGATAAATCACCATTATTTTCGACGTTCTGGCCTTCTATAGAGGCGTGTATGATTTGCTACATAAAGAACCTGGAAGGTTCAGCTTCCTCGCTAACATGGAGAGATCTCATATGGATCTCAAATTGTGTCCTCTCGGCCCCGCCATGAGGCAATTGTTTGGCAGCCAAGCTCCTGACACTTCCTGATGTGCTTCCTTCACAAATCAGATGAGGAGTTGGAGGTCGAAGAAATAAAGAGCTACAGTGTTGCCGCTGATTGTGCATTGGAAGGGAAATTTGAAGACCTTGGTGGCGCATGGGCTCTAATCAGTCAGAGTACGGTCCTCTATGGCCAGTCTCTCTTCTTAGTCATAGGTTTTCCCTTTTGTCTTTTAATTAGCCTGCATTCAGGGCATTCTGATGTATATCTTCCTTGTTAAGGTCTTTTAATGAATAAAGCTTCACTTTCTTTCTGCAATTTCTATTTGTCGTCTTTGTTTCTCATATAAAATTTTTGGTCTAAATAATCTGTGCGACCTGAGCATAGTTAGAAGATTTGTAGATTTGAGCGATCTCGTGCTCATGCCGATCCTATGGCCTAATAAATAGACAAGTTAGTATAGGAACCATAAAATAACAAGATAAGTTCACATGAAAGCTGTGAGATAATTTAAGTTCGCATAAGAGCTGCAAAATAATAAAGTTTGCATGAGAGCTACAAAATTAACAAGTGAGCGATCTCGTGGCCAAATAGATAAGTTTGCATGAGAGCTGTGAAATTGATAAATGAGCAATCTCGTGCTTGGGCTAATCTCGTGGCCAAATAGATAAGTTTGCATGAGAGATGTGACTTAATTGAGTCCACATGAGAGCTGCAAAATTAAAGTTAGCTAATCTTGTGCCCAAATAAAAAGAGTAACCGATCTTGTGGTTGGGGCGATCTTATGCCCAAATAAAGACAGTGGCCGATCTTGTGGCCAGGGCAATCTTATGCCCAAATAAATAGGGTGGCCGATCTTGTCGATCTTGTGCCTAAATAAAAAGGGTGACCAATCTTGTGGTCAAGCTAATCTTGTGCCCAAATAAAGAGGGTGGCTATTAGGCAAATCACCTATTCGAAGAAAAGAAATCAAAATCAGTAGTTGTATTCGACATGTTTACATAATTTACAAAAGAGTACAAAAGTTTAAAAGATCATCCGATAGTAGGAGACTGCTCTTGCTTGGGGTCCTGCCGGGATGGTCCAAGCCGCTACCTAGAAGGCTGCACGATGTAGTCATGCAAACGACCTCTTTTGATAAGATTTCTGATAGTGTCTCTCAGCACCCAACACTCTGAGGTGACGTTCCTAAACTCATTGTCGTACGTGTAGAATTTTCCTCAGTTGAGTCTGAACTTGCTAGGAGTCTTCAAGGGTGGAGGCTTTCTGAAATCCTCTTTGTCCCTTTCTATTGCAAAGATCTTGTCTTGAGCATCTAACAAGATGTTGTAAGTACTGTAATGACCTGAGAATAGGGGTCATTCATCCTTGCTCTTCTTAGCAAGCTGGCAGTTGGGGCTATCATTCCCATTCCCATGGTTACTCCTCTTCTTACTCTGAGCTAAGCTATTCGTTTCGGGTTTCTGTTGACCAAAAGTCTCATCCCATCTGACTTGTTTTGCAGCTCGCTCATAGAACTCACCCAAGTTGCCAACTGGGGATTTGTACAAACTTTTGAATAGTTTTTCATCTCTGTGGATTCCAGCTGATATGGTAATCAGGATAGCCTCATCCGAAGGCTTCTCAACATTGTTAACCTCGTGCCTGAAGTGGGCGATATAATCTTTTAGTGTTTCATGTTTACCCTGGAAGATTGTAGTGATGTGGCACGAGGGCGTGAGCTACTTCCTCAGTGCTTGGTATTGATCAACAAACTTTTCTTGGCATTCCTCCCAACTGTTGATGTTATGAGCAGGGAGGTTCCTGAACCACATTCAAGGGACTTCACCCAAAGTAGCAGGGAAGATGCGGCACCTAATCGAGGGGGTTACAGGCTTGCAAATGCATCTAGATATTGAACAAGACTAGTTGGTTGTGTGGGTCACTTTCTTCGTCATATAGCAGAATGGCTGGGACATAGAGCTTGCACGGGAGGGGTTCCTCCATGATCTCTCTAGAAAATAGGGTTTTCTCCCCAAAGCGACCTTGGTCATTTTGACTCTGAGGGTGCTCTTCTAGATGCTTGACCCTCTGAAAGAGGTCTTCCACCAAAATGTCCAAGCCTCCCAGTCTTTGGCTAGAGACTTGGTAGCTTGGTTCAATGTTCTAGCCATATGGATGGTGATGCGAAGTCTGCTCCTAGTTAGCTTCACCAGAGCGTTCAATCTCGGGTACAACAGTCTCAGCCTGTCCTTACACATTTTGAGCTTGTGCTTGCACTAACATTGTGACTATTCTAGCCAGCACTTCCATGATGTGTTCAAGTTTCTCCTGACGCTGGAGCTAATTTTGCAGTCCATCAGCGCCGTTGGCAGCTTGAACAGGTTATACTAAGCTGGCTGGAGGGACGTCAGTTGCCGCTCTGATAACGAGAGCAGTAGACGAGTACGTTGTTGAGACATGGCCATCCAGAAGATGGGATTGCGCACTTGAAGCTCTGGTGGCTCTTCTCTTGGCCATTGCAGCAAGAAACAAACCAGAACAGGTGAGATCCCCATAAACGGTGCCAAAAATGTTGACATCAAATTTTGGTACTGATCCAAACTTCGGCCAACGAGGGGATTCTTACGGGATCTCTGACCTTAGGCTGGTTTAAATATGGTAAACTAGCAAAATAAATAAAGATGAAGGGAAGAGAATAGAAGGAGACACAGGATTTAATGTGGTTGGGCCAAATCTGGATATCACCGGACCCTACGTCCATGGTAGCGTATTATTGTGATGGTGTTTTTACAAAGTTATAACACTCAGGTTCTCTCTTTTCACTCTGACAGAGTTTCTTCCTGTGTTCTCGAATCCTCCTCCTTTACAGAAGACTCCTTCCCCATATTTATAGAGGGAAGGAGGTTATAATAGTAATTACATATACAGTAAGTATATTACATCAACATTTAATATACAAAACAGAATATACAAATTAAAATATATGAATAAGTCAAATTTCCATATATCACATCTACGTGGCTTATATTTCACAAGTTTATTTTACTTTACTTAATGGTGATCAATGTGTTCTATGAAAACTTTTGACTTGTTTTCTTTAAGGGGTGACGATAGAACTCCCTATCTGTGTTTTCGAATGACTAGATATGCAGGCTAACAACAAATTACGCGTTTGTTGATGCATATTAAGTCGTATCAATCATTTAAAACCTTCTCTAATTTTGACCTCTTTGAATTTGATGTTGAAATGAAAAGCAAAAGAAAATCTAATTTTAAAATTAAAACATGAAAAAAGAGGTTCATTTTGCTTTGTGCACACTTTCATGTTATATCTTAGGACATGAGTTCATGTCTAAGAGTAATATGTTGTTCTTTCTCATATCTATAGTATCTCTACTGTGTAAATTAAATGACTCCTAAAACTATTAAATACAACTTCTACAATGATAAAACTTGTGGCAGCCTCTATGGCCTCTTCTTGGAAAGGCATATACTTGCCCGGAGCATTCATGTGGAATCACAACAATAGAACTTCAGCTGATCACAGCTTATTCCGCAAGTGCCTTTACTTATAAATTTTCGTAGGGCCTCCTTGTTGTTGATAATTATTATTGAGGACAATGTCCCTTATGTAAATTTTATGTTAATTAAGTTTTCCTATTTACCTTCCTGTCTATTGCTAATTAATTGCATTATTCCTTGTTTCTGCTGTATTAGTTAGTACATTATCTACATAAATAAAAGGATTCATATTGCTATGTATGTTTCTGTCTGACTATTAGGCAATTGAAAGAGAAAGAAAGGGTTGATTAACATATAAACCAATTAATTAATAGTATTCAATTAGGTGCAATGTTTGTGCTGTTTTCCTCTTTTCTACGCGACATTATGATATATCTAACTCAACAAAGAAAAGTCTCTTAGGAGACATCCCAAGTGATTGAAATGTTTGGACAAATTAATGTGCGTTTGATTTGTCCGAAATGCAAGTGTGGACGAGAAACTGCGTACTAAATACGTGGGATTGACTTTTGAACCAAGTGGCAAATGAACATCTGTTTGACCACTGATCTTTACAAAGACGACAACTAAGAAGAACAAAGGCAAAATGACAAATAGAAGACTGACGTCTATTTGTTGGTTTCTAGTATAATATACAACCGACGTCTTTTTTATTTAGAAAAAATATTTACACATATATATCCACGTCTTCTTTTCATTAAAAATATTAGTTTTTATCATAAATTGACTTTTTTCTTAACAAATTAAAATGCCGATTTTATAGACCGATGTTTTTTCTCGGCCACTAACAACATCGATTCTTTTTATTAGGGACGAAAAGACATCGGTTAATCCTTAAAAAAATACTACTAGCTACATTTTTATAAAAACTTGTTGCTAGCTTGTTACATTTTTATAGAAACTTACTACTATTTACATTTTTATGGAAATAACCATTGACCAAAATCTATAATCACCCAATATATCCTAATTTCAACAACTACAAACATTTTATTGGATCAGCAAAAAAATTCAAAACATTACCAAACTAAATTAAAATCAAAATATGTCAAAGTAATGACAAATCTATACATAATAATCAATTATTACTTTCTAAGTAAATTTCCTATATTGTACTTCTCCTTTAGTTAAGCCTCCTCCTATAAAGCAATTTCTAACATTGGCGAGTGCTTCAGGTAAGAAATATTTCAAGTGCTGCTACGTCCATCCATATAAGTCCAAGCTGCATTTTTATATATACAATTCATGAGAGTCAGTTTATATGAAAGATAGAATTTTATATTTTATGAAATTAGCAAAATGATAAATGTATTTTATATAAGAACTAAATTAAATTTATATGATATTGGTTGTAACATTCATACGTAAGAGGAAACCATTAAAGACGCTATACATATTGTATATTATTACTAGATGACTTAATTCCTTCCTAAGGTAGTTTTTGTTGCACTAAAATTGAACAATTTTATCATCAAGTCATCTTAATTTTAATAAACACATAATTAAGTATAAGCATTTAAACTAAAAATTATATAGTTATATGCCTACATATACAATAAATACATAATATATCAAGTATAAGCATCTAAACTAAAAATTATTTAGTTGTCTACATGTACAATAAACACAATCAATTATTTTCAATTTTTCCTAGTTTTTTTCTCTGAGAGGATCTTCAACCAATATCCCTTTCCTAGGATAAAGGAGTAGTTGTGTTCAGCTTGTACCCAATGTTCATCTTTTTCATGATTCTACTCTCTTGCAAGGATCATATGCTCATCCAAGAAAGGTTCCACTTCTTCGCTATTATACAGGACGTAAAGGTATGCTTGTAATCACATTTCACAATTGACGTTCACCACTCGAGTCCACAATGCACCCTTACCTGCAATTCTTCCCTCGTGACAAGACTTAGGAGTTCCAATAGCTTCTGCATTTGATAAGTATTTACTATAGAACTCAACAACCTCTTCAACTATGTAGCCTTCAATAATACATCCTTCAAGCCGATATTGATTCCTCAATGTCGTTTTAGGATTTTCATATATTACTCAAACTGGTACATCTACGTCAAATAAACCAATACACAGAGTTTTATCTCTTTTACCAAATGAACAACCAGATGCACCATGATGTCAAAAATAGAATGTGGAAAATACATCTCAAGTTGACACAATGTAACAACAACTTCCATTTGCAAATCATTCAATTTCTTAGGGTCAACAACTTCATTATATTTTGCATTGAAGAAAAAATAAAGTTTAGTAATAGCATGTCTCACATGTTTAGGCAATATTGATCAGACAACCACTAGTAACAGTTGTAGCATCAAAGTGTGACAATCATGAGACTTCAAACTGACTAATTTCAAATCTTTCATTGAAACAAGACTTTCAATGTTTAAAGAAAACCTCTATGGCACCTTAACACTGTGTAGATGCTCATAGAAACTTGTTTTCTCCTTTCTAGACATAGTATGACAAGCTAGATGCATATACATATGTTGAACCTTCTTTTCTGGTGCTAATTTATTCTGTATTGTCATTTCAACCAAGTCTAGTCTAGCTTTGACTTCATCCTTGGTCTTACTTGATATGTTCAAAAGCATTCTAATGAGACTGTTGTGGGTATTTTTCTCTACATGCATCATATCAAGAGTATGTCTCACAAACAAGATTTGCCAATATGGAATATTAAAGAAAATGGACCTCTTTATCCACAAAGTCTTATCGCTAGCAGGTGTATAAGGTTTGCCAAAAATGTCATTAATATTTTCCACCCGTTCATAAACCTGGTCCTTAATTAATGGTATTAGACCTTTTCCCTCCTCTAGTAACCCATTGAAAGTCTCTTGACAATATGCATCAAACACCAACACACCAGAATCCCACATCATCCTCAAGTCTTCAATAATAGTGCCAAAAAGACATCTATATCATTTCATGGTTGTTTTAGGCTTGAAATCATTAATGATAACATTATATACTTGCGCTTGATACATAACCAATGAGGTAGATTGTAAATCACAACAGAATGGGCCATTTTCTATGTTTGTTGCTTAGGTTACTAAGAGGGTTCATTCTATGTATACAAAGTCCAAGCCTAAGGTTTCTTGCTTTACTACTAAATTTAGGGAACAATGAATTAAGTGTTTTCCATTGAGGAGAATCCATTGGATATTAAAGGTTGTCATTGAAAATCATCTAGTCTATATGCCACATTAAGTTCTTGGCATCTCTTGCATCAACCAAAGCCCCTTTATTTTTCATAATATCATTCTTCTTCAATTCATAACATGATGCCCCACTTTTTGGGCACTCATATAAACTTGTACTACTTTCAGTATAATATACAATCATTAAGGCAAGTATGCATCTTCTTACAGTCCATAATCATTAGGCACAAGATTTTCTTGGCCTCGTAAGTATGACCTGGAAGTTTATTACCTTCTGAAAGCATATCTTTCAACATTTCAAGTAAGGTCGTGAAACTCATCACTCCATCCATTCCCTACTTTCAAATTGAAAAATCTCAACATGGCAGATAATCATACAAATTTAGTACAACCTAGATACAAAAGCTTTTCTGCATCACTAAACAAGCTTTCAAAGATATGCGGCAACTCAATAAATTATCTTTAATAACATCATGCACTATATCCTTAATCGATCATCTAAATTGACATCAATTTCATCGCTTTGGTATCCTCCCTAATTATTTTTTTTATTATGTTGTCCATTAAATAATGCTTAAAATTTGAATTATTCTGTCTAATTTAAGACTATTAAATTCTTGAAATATTATTTAGTCTTAATAAATGGAATTATTTGATTAGGAATAAAAGAATAAGGATTAGAGAATAATTTTGTTCATAAATAAAATTAGACAAAATAATTTGAATCTTAATGTTTAAAAAAATAGACATCACTATTATTACATATAATTAATGATTATTTCATCTAATTTAAAATGTGTGGAGACTTTAGATATCAGTTTTCATTAAAAAAGTCGAAATTGCTTTGCTTAACACATATTTTTTTAAAAAGACATATATCTCTACTATTACATCTAATGTAAAATCTGTGAAGATTTTAGACATCGACGAAAATCAACGTTGTTTCTCTTAACTTATCTTTTTTTAAAAAAAAATAGACATATAATATTATATATAATAATTTTCATTTTAAATGTTAATTAATATGTCAAAACTGACGTGTAAACCATTAAGGACACTAGTTTTTATTAAAAAAAAAAAAAAGGGGATGCCATTTCTCTTAACTTGTCTTTTCTTTTTTTTAAAAAAAAAGGACATGTAATACATTACAAAATGTTCAATATATTTCAAATTCAATACATTACAAAACATATACTTTACAAAAAATTCAATACATTACAAAACATATAATCTATTATGATTATTCAACATAATAGTGCAGGAGAAACCCAGTCCACTTATCTCAAATGTGGTCAATTTTAGCTTAAGTGTAAGGACTGATATCTCCCAAAGTATTATAAAAGTCAAAAAATAGGTTGTTAATTTTTTTTGTAATGATAATCTTTTTTTGCAAAATAGAAATACATACAACAAATCACATATCTATATGTCACAGAGCAACACTATAATTTTTGTAATAGAAATCTCAATAGATCTAAATCAAATTATTATACCTCTTGTGGATCGTGGTTTTCCTTCATTTGGTTGATTATGTCACTCATATACCTCATTATAAAGTATCCACACTTCACGTTTCCTTGTTGATGATAGCACTATAACAAATCAAATATGAAATTAATTAAATTACTATAAAAGGTATTCAATATGATCACAAAACTTGCTTTTAAAGTGATCCATTTTGTATTAGTATTAACTGGTATATTAATAAAGGAAATCATATATAATATAAATCTCATAACTAAATTTTAATTTACAAAATAACTCACAATTCAACTAAGTTTTTTATATTCTTACGTTGTGGATGTCCCAAGGGATCAAGTCAATACACTATATTACTCTCTGCATAAATCATGCACAGTATCCAATGATGCCTATAATAACAAAATACCAAATAAGTAATAACAAAATAACACCTATAATAACAACATATCAAATAAGTAATAGAAATATAATGCCTATAATAACAAAATATTAAATATCACATTAGATACTTACAACTTGATAAACGATGCAAAAACACATTGCTTATTTTTTTAGGGCTCCTGAGATGTATGTTATTTTATTGCAATAGGTGGAGCCTATTAGTGCAAGTAATTGTGGATATAAAAATTGCATAAACTGTATAATATAAATAAAATAATGAATTGAAATTAAAGGTAAATTCAAATTTTTGAAAACTTGAATACAAGATATATTTATCTCTTCCATGACTAAAAACTGCATGATGTTGTCCTTAGTCACAAAAACTTCACATTCATTTCCCACGATCTCGACATCCATATGAATTTAGATGAAATCATCATCCACCATCTTCTTAGCAACAACAGATCACATTTTCCTTGATTCAATTTAAGGCATCTCTTAGGGTTGAGTTAGTTGAGTCATTCATTCCTCTGTCTTCTTACTCTCAACCTCTCTGGTCTCCTCCCCCTTTTGCTCATTATTTTCTTAGTAAGATGCCTAATTGACATGCATAAAATTATGATATTTAGATATTAGAAATATAATAAAATTGGGTCTTTAAAAAAAATACTTATTAGATAGAAAATGATACCTCTGTAGCCAAGTGATAAGACTCTTTGGCCACATGATATAAGTCCCAATCGTTTAGCCCACTAGCCCTAATTTATCCATTAGCACTGATAGTTTTGCACTCTAATCCAGTAAGGTGTCAATGATGGCCTTTGCTTGATCACTTGTTAGTTATTAGCAATGGAGGGTGTAGCTACTGAAAACCTTTCCATACATCTTTATAAATTCCTTAGGCACTAAAGCTAGAAGACATTTGGCTCCTTCCTATATAAACCAAAAAACCAAATTGAAAAAGTTATATTATTTTTCACAGAAAATATTAGAAACTACTTACATAATAAAGGAAGTTTAAGTTTTTAGTGATAGTTATTTACCTCTGGTAGCTCTACAAATGAGTCAGGATCTCCAGGCAGCTGGCTTTCGTATTGCTAAGTGGGGGAGAAGGGTACATCTCTACCTCATTATCTATGGGCCTCAGGTTAGCGAGTGGTTGCATGCCTATCTTTTGAATGTATGCCACCATCTTCTGATCAAAGATTTTTTCCATCTCAACGCAAGTCCCTCTCTCACTTTCTGTGTCACTCAAGCAGTAATCTCTATAGCAAGATCCTCCATAGAAAGTAATGATCCTCAGAGATGATTTGATGATCCTCTAAAATAGGCCTTAAGACCCACTCTTCCCCTAACCACCTAACATGACTAAGATACTCTTAAGTTCCCAATGCAACTATCAATATATTCATCTTTCTGGATGGAGTAAACTCTCCTTACATCGATTGTTGTGTGAGAGAATCTTGTACATATAACTAAGAATATTTTTTAGCACTTAACAGCTATAATTACTTAAGCAATTAACACTTGCAAATTACTTATAATTTTCTCAGCAACTATCTAGCTTTCTTTGATCATATATTTATGTTTTGTGTTAACCCTAGCTCTCTTCCACTATTCATGTCGAGATATGGAAATTACTTGTGAATTGGACTGATTAGAAGCTTGTTGTTCTACACAAGCTTTTCTTTCACCAAAGCTTGCTTAAGCTTCACATATCCACCCTGAGATAGCCTCTATTTATCTTTATTTTTTGCTTGTCTCTCCTTTTTAGTTGCACTCGTACCTTGTTGAAAAAAGAAAATAGTTGATAAAATGTTTAAACTACTCATAATATATATTTGAAAAATATATAAAGTAAGATAGCCAAATTTACCTAAAATGCCTCAAATTGGAGTTGCTTCACAAAATCATCTTACACTTGTTAGTCGAGAAAGTTATATTTCTTAAGGGGTTTTCATCATCCTTCCTCTTGATGGTGATGTGATCCCTTGTTGACTAATTTTTGAAATCCTTCCACTATTCCTTGGCAAGCTTTAAGACTTATTTTCTTCCCTACATCAACATTAAATGTGGTCTACAATAGAACATACACATAGATTATATTTGTATACAACTATTTTAAGAAGATAGTTATACATATCTTAAACACAAATTAGAGATAAGTAATATATACCAAGACATCCTACCAAATGTTTTCCTTAATATCCTTTGGTACTTTTTTCTAGTGCTTAATATTAATTGGCACTTTGGTTCATGCCAACATTTCAATATAACTCTTATATTTTGATGAACCATCCCCAATTGCCTAACTTTTAGCATTTTGTTAGCTTAGATTACTCTAGCTACATATTTTCCTTAGTTTTAATGTTGAAAAATAATTTTATCTAATAATATGTTTTAGTGTTTTTGATTTGTTTTACAGGTTCAAAGACAAATAATTCAAATCTAAGAGATCCAAGTTTAGTTTTAGGACTTTTTTTGTTTCAATAGGATCTTTTGTAAATGAGTTCAATTGATATTTGATCCAAATATTTTAACGAAACAATGAGGTAATTTTTAATTCACTTGAAGAAAACTATAAAACTATTTTTTCCCTCATGAATCAATTTACATATCAATGTGTTGAAGAACATATGAAAAATTCATGTTGAAATCAAAGTTGCAATCGATTTGTGAAATATAGATTTGAAAAATTGGTTTACTGAAGGCTGGGAAAAATGGCTACGTCAATGTGGTAATCGATTCACAATCTATGAATAACAGATCAAACTTTAATTACCACACCGATTAGTTACTTATAACCATTTGTAATTGATGCTACAATCGATGCAACAACTAAAAGTTAGTTATTCTGTTATAAACGGTTATAGTAGTTAGAGCAGCCCAACTGCTTTTTCTATTTAAATGACTTTTCACCATTTTTCTTCATTATTCAAGTGTGAAATCATTAGAAGAAGAGCTAAACACATTTTCTCTATACCTTATCAAATTTCTAAGATTTCTTCAAGAGTTTTGGATCAAAAGATCAATTGACTTCATCTTAGTTTGTTTGAGATTTTCATATCAAGCATTGGTATTATATTCTTCAATCCCTTCTTATTATTTGAGATTTCTAGGATTTAGAAATCTGTATAGGTTTAGAAGAGCCTGTTCTAATTCTTCTAGGTTGTAAGAATCATGTGCAAGTTTTTGTGCTTGTTTTCATGTAAAATAGCATTTCAAGAGCCTGGTAAATCCTGATAGTTTTGTTTTTCAATTGAAAAGGTCTTTTGGTTGAGAAAGATCAAATGGAGTAGACTTGAATTGTAGTTTCAATTCAAGTTGAAACATTTTAAAAATTTGTGTCTTCAACTTCTTTTTCTACACTTATATCTTATTATTCTTGCTGCTAATTTGTAATACTTGCCATCTTCACATTTATTGATCTGCTGCATATCTCAGTAAGAAAAGTTAAGATTAAATAAAGGTGTATACAAATTCTCCAACAAGAAAAGGCCAAGATCTATTTATTTTCCATAATTTAATTTTTACTGGGACCATCACATTTGAAGTCAACCTTCATCTTCTCTCCTCTACAATGGATAAGGGTCATTTCCTTTATAAGGGTAGCACCCCTATGTTGAGAATGATCCATGTGGTTGTCTAAAAGGGAAAAAAGAAAGAAAAAGAATTTAACCTCACAAAACCATTATATCAATTTTATTTCTTATTATTCCTTTTGTATACAAAGGGTTGTCATATATCATAGATAACTAATAAGAATTTTTAATGTTTATGCAAAAATGGAGTGAACGTTCCAAGGTTACATACTAAACTACATTTGGCAATTTTGAATGGGAAATAATTACATTCCAAGGTTCAGTTTTACTATGTAGATTATAAGGAAAATCTTAGATGTATTCTTAAGCACTCTGTCAAATGGTATTAAATAGGACATGCATGCCCATCAATCTATGCCAAAAACCATAGCAAAAAACTAAACCTAATTGAAATCATTTCTAATAAATAAACTAGGAAACAAAAAGGGAAAAAAAGGCTAAACCTTAAAATATAAACCATTAGAAAATTATGAAGCCAAAAAAGTATAAAAAAATCGATATAACTTAGCAAGGAAGAAATGAACACAGTGTAAGAAGAATAAAATTCCCCACCTCGATTAGCGATGGACTTGAAATGCAATGATCAAAGATAGCAAAGGAAAATGGAGCAAGGGTTTGAGAATGATTTTGTAAATGTCTCAAATAGGGGAAAGCAAATGAGAGTAGGGCGAAGAACTAACATGTTAACATAAAGAAGCTTAGACTTTAGACGTCGATTATTAAGAAGGAACTGACATCTATTCTCATTTATCTACATTAATTTTTATAATAAATCAATGTATAAACTTAAGACATCATTTTTTTATGAAAACTAATGTATTAATTTTCATCATATTTACAAAAACACCATCGTCGCTTCATATTATTTTTTCTTTGAATTTTTTCATTTTGTTTTTTCATCAATTTGTATGACAACCGACATATTAATTTTCAATGTATTTATGAGACAACCTGAGTTGAATTTTTTAAAAATTAATTCTTCCATTTTTTTTGGATAATATATTATTATATTTTCATAAATAATTTTCCCAAGACTAATTATTTTTTGAAAAATTTTGTCAATTCAATAATATTTAAATACTTAAATTATTTTATCCATTAAATAACATTTTAATAATCAAATTATTTTTTACATTAGATAATATTCTTCAAAAATTTCTTTGGATTGTGTTAAAGACTTCAATTTGTGTTAAAAAGTTGACATCATTTCTATTAATTTTTGAAAAAAATATAGAAACTTGTTGCAAATTACATTTTTATAGAAATCTATTGGTAGCTACAAGTCTTCATATTCTGTTAAAAACATTGGTTTGAGTTAAATAAATCGGCGTCATTTCCAGTATTTTTTAAATAAAATACAAAAACCTTTTGCAAACTACATTTTTTTCCAAAATGTACTACTAACTAAAATTCTTTGGACTCTGTTAAAGATATCAGTTTGAGTTAAAAAAGCTTACGTCATTTCTTTTATTTTTTTAATAAAATGCAAAAACTTGCTACTAGTTATGTTTTTACAAAAAATTAAAAAGAGCATTGGGACAAAATAGAAGGAACAATCTTGCTAACAATTCGTTCTACATACTAAGTAATATATATGTAACATTATTGTTGATAGCCACAATGATTGATTGCAACAAATAGGTTGTCTACAAGACAACACACACACACACATCAACTGCACAAATCATCCTCTTGTTTGAAGGATTCATATGCCTTATTTAAAGGGAAAAAGGAAAAAGAAGTTAATCATTCCCTATACATAAACAAAGCAATAAAAGACAAAGAAAAATGGGGAAAACAAATAAACAATCAAAGGAAGTTATAGCAGATTAAGAGTCAAGGGGCACATTGGCTTTATAAAATGCATAGAGGCTTTAGACGTCAGTTAATATATTGGAACTAACATATAATGTCGTATCGACATCTAATCTATGCCCCTTCATGTACTTAGATTTTTTTTGAATTATTTTTGTCTATCTATGTCAATTCTTAAAAAAAAATCAATGTCTAATCTTTGTCTCTTCATATACCGCAATATAAACATGTCGAATTAATTTTAATTATTATGACAATTTCATAGTCCTAGTAAATGGAAGAAATTAATGATCATTAGAGAATTTTACAATTCTGTAGTCTTGAAAAATGGAAAGTTAATCGTAATATTATTATATCAGTAAATTAATTGTACCTAAACAATTTAATTAAGAATTTAATTGCTAAATTAATTAAAAAAATTATTTGACTATATATTATAGTAAAGTTCTTTGAAATATAGTCAAATAAGGATTTAATTAATAAATTAATAAAAAATTTACAGTTGAGGAGCCATAGATTTTAAAGATGGTTTAAAATTAAATAATTCCAAAAGTACATCAGTTCCTTAACTCAAATCATCATCAAACATGATATTGAGTTTGATTTCAGTTGTTTAATAGGAACCGATATTCTAATTTTCCTCATATTTACAAAAACACCATTGTACCTATACATACGTCAGTTTATCATTCATCCGATATTTATTTAATGACGTTGTTTATGCATGTTGTAGTAATGATTTGTAAAGATTCCATTCAAAATGGTTGCAAATTACATCAAAAGACGTGATAATGGTGTATGAAATTATAAGCATAAGAGTGAGGGAATTCCTAAAGCTATAAAAATTGGTAGAGTGCTTAATTGCATAGCAAAGCACCATAAAGTATACAAAATGTGTTTTTGTAAATTGAGTGGTTTTCAAACTGAAAAAATTGTCCCCTATTTGTTTGTAGTTTTCTTCAAATAACTGCTCTTGAAAACAGCTCCTAGAAAAATGGACATGTGCTCTTAAAAAGAAAATATAAAAAATTAAAATAAAAGTGACGAGATAGCCATAAGGTAATTGGTCCTTATTTGCTTGACAAAAGCATTTAATTCAGTTATGCTTGTTAACTACCTTATTTGTATCATACCAGCCAGTTGTTTTCAATTTTAAGCATGCAGTTGATCGATACCAAAATGAATGGCTAACAGAAGCCCCCAAGTTGAAATTTTGACATATTAGAAATTTCAGTCAAATCATAAACATCGAGCCAAACTATAATCTCACAATTCTATTTCAAGTAATTGACTAACTCAAGACATCAATAGCCAATTGCCTTACCAAAACTATGACCCCTGAGTTGCTTCACAACACATGGAACCATAAACTGATAATTTTGCACGTTCTTTAACAAGTAATAAAGATAGTTATCCCTCTAGGTAATCAAAGCTATTTATTCTTGCCTTTTCGAGACTTAAAAAATGAACCTTCCTTTTCCATACCTTCTTAATAGCACTTTGAATCCTAAGATTTCACTTTGCTTCCTCTTTCTTAAACTATTTAGATTTCTTTTAAAGTCTTTCTACTATGTGTGTACCTACTTCTCCTTCTTCAATCTACATTCTTCAAACCCACATTCTAAAGAAGTCATGGCCACTACTTCTAGCTTTTCCTCCCAAGCATATGGAACCACCAAAGTCCCAAATCCCTATTCAAAAACACTTCTATCCTCCAATTTAAGGTATTCATCCCTTTCACTGAATTTAAGGTTAGAGAGAATAAACCACTAGCTTGTTATCTAGGTCCTCTTTTCAATGGGAAACCAAACATGGATTTCTTGTTTCCACATAAATCTCTATTGTTATCTAAGTTTATTCCTATCACTCTATGGGCATCTAAAATTGTTAGGATTTAAGTAATTTTCCAAGCCATACCTCAGTCTATTTAAATTGGTTAAATCAAGTTCAGTTAAAGAAAGAACATCTTTGGAAATAAATATGCATTTTTTACATAATCCAGTTATCTAGATTTTCTTTAAAATGTATTCCTCCATTAATCGGGGTTGTTCTATGTTTCCAGTCTCCTATTACTAATAGCCTTCAAGTCCTTTATGGAATGATTGGCCCTTCCTCATTTGACATCACCACTATCACTAGCTTGAGGCCAAATGGTGAAACCATGGCACTTTTACTCTCCCCTCTGACAAAAAATTTTCAACAACTAATGCCTATTTTGACTAAGAACTCCACTTATTTTTTACAACATTCCAAGAATCAACTAATTTTCTAGTTTCTAACGATGTACATATCACTTTTCTTCTCTATAAGCTCTGTAAATATCTTTTTTGTGTTCAATTGATAGTTGTCGAGACCAATAAAAATAATAATGCTGAACTACCTAAGCTTAAAGCTAGGGTGAGTCCAGGTCGAATCCACAGAGATTGTGATAACAAAATATTTTACTCATTTAATTGTCCTTTCACTAAGCTTTCTAAGGTCTAAACTTACTTACTTCAGTTGTGTTATGATATATTTATGGTGTGGTGTCAACTGGAATCATTAGAGAAAATTTTGTAGAATTTGGCCTTTTGAGCAGTTTTTGTATTTTGACTATAAATTGAGCTACAATTGCCCAGTTAATGTAATTCTTATCTTGTAGGAAATATAAGATATAGCTCTACAACCTTCATGAAGACCTCCAAGGCTGAATCTCACAATTGGATATCTAAAATTGGAGCTCAAGCCAAAACCAAAATATTGTCTTAGTCTGTTTCGTGCAGCCCAACCTTTGAGGACTGATCAGGCAATATCTGGAGTTATAGAAGTCCAAATAAGGTCAAACTAATCCCAAATGGAAGTTAAGACACAATGCTACAACTTTCATGAAGACTTCTAGACTTGAATACATCATCTTCGACGTGAAAAATGAGTTGCAATGCAAAGGTAGAATGCTGATGAGTTGGGCCTCTACAGAATGTAATTTTTAGGCCCCAATTGACATAAAGCTTGAGCCCAATGACCATCCATTGCACCAGCTCCACACTCAACTAGTTGGAAGTCATTAAGTCAGTAAAAAAACTAGAGAAGCAGTCTACAATGGCATAGTACATGCAAAGGGAGTGGCAATAAGCAAAACCATACTACACCAGCCATCATGATTGCCCTACTCCACCAACCAGTAGCTAGTTTCCCTTTTCTCAGGTTAAGCACTCTTGAGTGGAAGTCTTTAGTTAAGTTTTCCAAAGAGTAGCAGCATAGCTTTGTTCTTCCATTTTCTCTATAATTTTGTGCCTTCAATGGAAGGCTAAACTTTGTAGTTAGTCTAAGGGATTGGTTGCTTGAAAATTAATGTAGAGATCCTGCTTTCACCTTGCATTCAATTGTTTGTCATTTCTTCTCCTTTCCTCTCTGTTTCATTTAGAATTTTGAATTGAATGGCTTCATTTGATTTAGAAGTTGATATGATTATTGCTTAATAATTACTTGTAGAAAGAGGATGGTAGAAACTAACCAATACATTAAGCTTTTAATGGATTGTTTGTTAGTTGAGTTTTGCATAGGACTCATTAATCATTTCAAGGTTTCTTGTTATAATTTAAGGCCAGAAAATATGATCAACAATTATATGAATATTTAGTGATCAAGGATACATTAATCTCAAGTTTAGTTTATTCCTTTGAGCTGGTTGTTTGCTTACATTGTTGTTTACATTCCTACATTGTGTTTGTTGTTAGATTAGATACTACCAACTCCCTTCATTTTTACCTCTTAATTTGATTACTATCATTAGAATGATCCAAGGGCTCGACCTGATGTTGCCATATACTACAAGTAGAAGGTAGCTCAGTTATAAATTTTCTAATCTCAATTAGTCTTGGTAGCTAATCAGATTGCTGATCAATTTTAGTGTGCTTGCAGTGTAAAATGGGGATGGTTAGATATCTAATCAAAATAGGAATTCAAACAAACAATTTAAGTGCTAGTAAATAGAATAAAAAATGAAAAGGAAATCAAATGAGAAAGCTTCAATCTAAGGGACTCCTGCAACCAATTTTGTGATTGATCCTTGGCACAATTATTTCATTCTCTCTTTGACCGCTTAGGAAAGAATCTAATTAAGTCTAGCACCTACTTAATTCTTTTTAATTTCTTCCTAAATTGATCAACCAAGCCTAACACTCGATTAACCTTTATTGCTAAATTGGTTAAAGTCCACACCTCACCTAATATACCAATAGCATTAAGACCTGAAAATACCAAGACTAGTTAATCAATTTACCCCAATAACAAATTAAAAATTAATTTACCCTAGTAGCAAATCAAAACCCTATTGCTACCCATAACTAAACAGCCACAAACAATAACATTATATATGGAAATTCAACTAGCAGTAAATCATAATGAATAAAAAAATTAATAAGCCCTATTAACTAATCATCTAAAGAATTATAAGCATTAAAATACAGAATCAAATTGGGAATAAATTGGAATTAAAAGCAAGTTTCACGATTAACAAAAGAATTGGTGCAGATTTTCCTTTAGATTGAAATGGAAGTTTAATTACACATTAATGTAAAAATAAAAGGCAAAAATAAAAAGTAAGATAAAACCTAATTGGGGCTAGAGCCTTACCCTAGCAGAGCTCCTTTCCTTCACCAAATTAGAGACAATGTCAAATGAATCTAAAAGTTATCACATTTGTGGCTCAGATGAGCATTTATAGAGCTCATTACATTGTCTCTTCATTAGGCTATTGCTTAGGGATATAAGGAGGCTTAGTTGGGCATGGGTCTGCTCATATGAAATATAGCTTAGTCTCTTAGAAGTCCACTAGCCTTAAACTTGTATAAAAACTTGATTCCTAGCTCATGTTATGGGCTAAAAATTGAGACAACTTTCCAGAACAGTCCAACCCGTAATAGAATTTAACACTCAAATGAAAGTTGTAGGAATGGATTTTAACTATCCTATTGTTGTGAGTTTTATCACTCAATATACGCAAGTGCATGCAGTCAAATAAGTAATATAGAGTGAGTGAGTATCGTCTCCACAGGGATTAAATTTCTTGCAACTTAAATGTAAAAATCCAATGAAGCAACAATAATTTCTTGAGCTAATTAAGATGATTAAAAGAACAAAATGAC
>JANHAO010005915.1:0-22053 GCA_026873985.1 Saraca asoca | reverse complement strand
AAATCTGTTAAAATCAAACAATATATCAAATAAAGATTGTATACTGCATCTCCAACGAGATAGGGGCAAGATCCAAAGTTATTTTTGCTATATAAACTGTTCATCACGTTTTTATCTACCTATTTGTGGGACCTGACACCTTCCCAGTCATTATCCAGAAGCTCATTGTGGTTAAACCTGAGAAGAGATCAACTTATAGGAATCTACTTGCAGAAATCAACTTGCGAGAATAATTAATTGCCTATTTCCATGGAAACTTGTAAAGCAAGAATGATAGATGATTCTTTTCCTTTTTTGAACTACATTAAGATTGAACATCCTAGCAACTATAAATAGGGGTTGAAATCATTGTATAAGAGGAGGATGATACAACTAATAAATATAAATACTCAGCAAAAGAGATTGAGAAATAAACAACCATGGACATAGGCATTGCACTAAGCCGAACCATGTTAAAAACTCCTGATATCTCCTTGTTCTTCCTCTCTTCTTCTTCTTTTTCTTCTTCTTCTTCTTCTTTCTCTCTCTCTCTCTCTCTATACTCAATGATTGCAGTTTAGGATTTTGGACTTGAGTTGACGAAATTCGCATGTCAACAACAAGGAATAACTTTAAGTTGATTAGTTATTCCAAATGGTTATATGGTTTATTTGTAAAAATATGATTTTTGTATAGGAATAAATAAAGATTCAGTTTAATTTTCACAAGTTATATAAAGTTTTGAGTTTGATATATATTTTCACCAATCTTAAAGAAAGACTCATTATAGATTAGAATGGTATTGGTGACTCATTATGCTTAGAGTTACATCATGTAACTGTATTTTTTCCTTAATGATATTTGTAGTATAATGTTTATATCAATCAACCAGAAAAGAAAAACATCAGATTATGTGTGTATATTTAAGAAGTCAAAATATGGATTTAAATAAGTTCTATCGCAATGGTATATATTAAGTTTAATTTTATCATTACTTCTTTTAGACTTATAGAAAATACTATTAATTAGTATATACCAGAATATTAGTGGGAGTAAGGTTACATTTTAATCTTACATGTTGATAATATTCTATTTGTTGGTAATGTGTTGTGAATGTTGATTATACTTTTGTTGTTGTTAATTTTATGTATAGGCAAACTTGCACTACATTGGATATCAATTTTGCAGTCAGGATGTTAGATTGACAGTAAAGTGATTTTGGAATTGATTATTGTAAGGTTGCAAAAAAAGTGTTAAGATACTTGAAAGAAATAAATAATTATGTACTCACTTATGAAAATCCTATAATTTAAAAGTGATTATACGTGTGGATTCTAATTTTTGTAAGATATCTTAATAGTAGAAAGAACATAATTGATTATCTTCCTATTAAGAGAAGGAACAATATTACAAAAATGTGAGAAAAATCTATCAATATTTCATCCATTATGAAAGCAAAATTTATAACATTTTGACTTAACGTGCATTAATGTTACAAAACATATCTCAGGCCTTTATGGTTGTTGATACCATTACTAAGTCATTGATTGTTATACTACAGTAGTAATGTTCAAAATCAAAAGTACTTAAGAGGTACTCATATGAAATTAAAGCATTTTGTGGCTAAGAAGAAAGTTTAGAAACAAAAACTATCTATCAAATGTGTAAGAACAAATCTCAGGCTTGTACATTTGCTTATAAAGGTTTACAACCAAGATTATTTAAAGAACATATTCGTGGAATGTTTCTTGGTTGTACTAATTATGTATATTGTTTTTTTATTGTAATGACACTTTGAACTCTTAATGTGTTTCTAACATAAACTTATGTTTTCTTGTTTACTATGATGGTGTACATGTTATGTCCTTTGATGTTAACAAGAAAGTCTCTATGGGACATTATTGTGAACCATTATGGAAATTATATATCATTTATAAACCTAGTGTGCTGATATTGCAAGTGTTGTGGTATATAGAAGGAATTACATTACATGAATAATATATAACCATTATAACCTATAATTAGCAAATTATCATATGATGGTATAATAATGAATATAATATATGAGATTCATTTTATGTTGTGCACCTAATGTCTACGATGTTAATCTATGATCGAGCTAAGTAAGAGAATGTTAGAATTATACATAGAATTTGGCCCTTATTTGTATGTGATATGAATAGTTATTTGAATTACTAATATTTCCCTTTCTTCTATGAGATATTAGTGATTATAAAATCCTAGTATAATGATAATTAATAGCTAATTAATCCTATTCATTATTAAAATGTATTTTGTTACTTGATGGACATACCAAATTGATTGATAGAATATATAGATTGGTCCTTGTCATGCCTATAAAAGGATATAGATACAATTCCATTAAAAGACAGGTATAAGAACGAGGGGTTAAGGGAGAGAAACTAATCTATGAAGCATAACCTCTTTTTTTTTTGTTTTTTTTATCAATTTCAAATATGCTCTTTATAGCATAAATTCTATAAATATTATTTATTTGAGATCCTGTTATTTTATTCATGATTATGCATATTAAGTTTTATGTATAGAATAGAAAATCTAACATTTGTGGTATAGTTGAAGGCAAATACTTTAGTAAATTATTGCTAAAGTTTGATTTGATTACTTTTGGGAGGTCAGGTGTGTGCTTTTTTCCATGAATATTTTGAGTTTATTGAGCTAAAAAATAGTTAAAAAAAGTCACAATTAACTTATTTGTTATTTCTTGTTTCTATTAATTGTGATTTTAATGTTTTCAATATTTTGAAAACTTCAAAAGGGTTATTTGTAGGATTTGAAACTTCATAAGAGTTATATGATATTAGGCCTTATTTTGGGGGGGGGGGGGTTTTTGTATTTTGTCTTAATTAACATAACGTAAACTTTTTTTTTCCTATAATAGACTTAACCAAAAAAAAATAGAAAAGAAAAGGCAAATCAACGAGGTTGGAAGACAAATCCTCAATTTCCAGTCTACCTAAAGCATAGGTAATAGCCATATTAGCCTTTCTAGAAATATCACAAATGGAAAACAAAACTATAGAACACAACAGCAGCACATCATTAATGATGCGGTAAACCTTGCAACTCATTTGGGAAGGCAATGAATTTCTAGCCTTTACAACATTCAAGGCATCAGATTCCAAAAGCACAAGGCCATCAGTGATACACTTGGCCTACTCCAAACCTTTTTTAATAGCTAATAGTTTAGCAACATCTAGAGAGTGAGTTGAAATGCTATAAGCTAAACCTTCGACAACCTTTCCTAATTGATCATAGATGATAATAATAATAATAGATGACTTAGAAGGGGTAGAGAAAAACACATTGATATTAAGCTTAAGATGATTCAGAAGTGGGATGACTAACCAACAGTAGATAAACCAAAAGCAAGAGGGACATGTGCCTAGGAAATTTCATGATTGTTAAATTCTCTATGAGCAGCCAAACTTTTAAGAAGCACCAAGCTTACATTAGGCCACTTCTTTTGAAAAACAAATTCATTTCTTGCCTTTTAGATAAACCAAGTGGTGTACAATAGCAAGCATAGAAATGAAAGCTTATCCCTTTTGCTAAAATGAGGGGTAGAAATTAAGGACCAAAGCTAATCACCAAAAAACAACCCATGATCAACCAATCAGACCCTTAAGTAAACTAGAAGACCAAACCATATTTATGGGTTCAAGAACAACCAAGGAAGAGATAAGTGATGTGTTGAGAGACAAACCCACACAAACTGCACAAGGGAGAGCAAATTACCTTGTTTTGAACAAGTTAGTGGTAGTAGGCAAAGCATCTAACACACCATTCCAGAGGAAATGTTTGACCTTTGGAAAACAATCTATGTAATAGATATAAGGCTAGAAAGGTGTGGGATGGCATATCAAAGAAGAAAAAGCAACTCTTGAGGGAGAACAGATGTTGGAGGTTAAGAAAGGATACAGAAATTTGACATTATAATGACCATCAGAGGAGTGCATCCAGACCAGAGAGTCTCTTTGTCTTTTTGAAGGAACATAAATATCCTAGATGGCTTTAACCTCATAAGGGATTCAAACTTTATCAAATGGATGGAAAAAATGCTTTCTCGAATAGTTTGATTAGAGAAGAGGTTTATGTTGAACAATTCCTTAATTTTGAAAATCACCTCTATCTAAAACTATGTTTTTAATCTAAAAAAGGTTCTTAACGATCTTAAACAAACTCTTGGAACTTGGTATGAGCATCTGAGCAAATTTCTTTTAGAAAATGGCTTTTCAAGAGGCAAAATTGACATTACACTGTTTATAAAGTATAAGGGCATTGACATTCTCTTAGTGCAAATATATATTGATGATATTATTTTTAACGCTACTAATGAATCTTTGTGCAAAAAATTTATTGAGATTATCCTAAATGAATTTAGGATGTCAATGATGGGTGAGCTCAACTATTTTCTTGGTCTTCAAATTAAGCAATCATAAGATGGAATTTTTTAAAGTTAAACCAAATACATAAGAGAACTGCTAAAAAGTTCAACATGGAAATTGTTAAGTCTTTTGGTACTCCAATGAGTCTTTCCACAAAGCTTGATCTTGATGAATGAGGTAAGAATATTGATATCATAATGTATGGAGGCATGATAGATAGATTGTTTTATCTTACTACAAGTAGACCTAATATAATGTTTAGTATGTGTATGTGTGCAAGGTTTCAATCTAATCCTAAGGAATTACATTGGATTGCTGTTAAAAGAATCTTTAGATACCTTGTAGGCATACCATACATTAGGTTATGGTATCCTAAAGCAAGCTCTAGTTGCTTGGTAGGTTATTCTGATGCTGACTTCGTTAGAAGTAGAATAGATTAGAAGAGCACTAGTTGAGTGTGTTAATTTCTTGGCCACTCTCTAGTCTCATGGCACATTAAAAAGTGGAATAATCCGACTTTGTCCGCTATTGAAGCGGAATACATAGCAGCAAGAAGTTGTTGAGCTTAGGTCCTTTAGAGGAGACAACAATTATTGGACTATAATTTAAATTTTGAGAAAATTCTGATTAAATGTGATAATACCAGTTCCATTAATCTCATTAAAAAACCTATTACTTACCCAAGAACCAAGCATATAGAGATAAGATATCATTTCATAAAAGATTTGAATTTGTTCAAATTGATTTTCAACTTGCTAACATTTTTGCTAAACTTTTTGATGAAAATTGATTTGCTTTTATTAGAAAAGGATTGGGCATGTTCAGTCTTTTGAAAAATGAGCTTACTTGATTTGATTATCTTTATTTGTTATGGCTTTTATGTTATTTCAATTAATTATTTTAATTGATTTGAATTTATAAATTATTTTCATCATTTAAACCAATTCTAACTTGGGCTTTAGAGAGTCCCTAGATTTCTTTTATAGGTTCTAAGTTGATCTCAATTGTTTTTTTCATGTTGTTCAATCATTTTTAGAAGTTTAAGATCAATATTCATGTTTTATTTTTAGAGAGGTGCTACAAAAAATTAAAGTTTAGGTGTTTTTGTTGGGTTGTGATTCAAATCATCCTTTCTAATTCAATTTGCGATTTGAATCAATCATTTCTACATTATTGTGGGCTGTTTTACATGGTTCATGATTTTGATCATGATTCAAATCGATGTTGAAATTCTTTAGTTATTTGTTCACAATTATGATCGTGATTTGAATCGCTTAACCAATTCTAGCTTTGTTTTGTAGTTTTGATCATGGTTCAAATTGCAGGTAGGTCTATAAATACCCTACACACGATTTCAATCCCATTTTTCAAAACCCTCTCTTAAAACCCTAGTCTCTTTCTCAAACTAATCACATTCTCTCTCAAATTTCTCCAAATTTCACCAATTAAATTCCAATTTATGTTCACCAGAACACTTCCCTGCATATTTCCTTTAACTTTCTCCATTTAAAACTTTAGATTTCATCAAAATCAAAAAAGTCCCAAATTTTCCCAAATCCTTTCTCTCTCATTTTTCAACCAAAATGACTGTTGATTTTGCCACCAATTTAAGGAAGAGAAAGATGGTTGGTGACAAGTGTGGTCATCAAACAAATGTGGCTATTGAAGAGAAAAAGTTTTTCCTAACTGATGAGGGTTATGAAAAGTATGTAAAATATAAGGAAAACCAGTTTCTTCATTAAGTTGATAGGATCCTAAGTTTCTTAAGGAGAGTCATCATGATTTGTTTGGTCTGCTTGCAAAGTATAAACTACTAAAGTTTATGACATATAGCGCAAAATGTTACCTTAGGCTTCTTATGATGTTCTATACAAACTTTAGAATGGCAAATGGTAGATTGTCTACTACCATGATGAGAAAATCAATTAGTTTAAATGTTAAGACCTTGTGCAAGTTATTTGATATAGAAGGTAGGTCTAGTTTCATTACTAGTAAAGATGTGGAAGACTACTCTAGGGAAAAGGCTATCAAATTGCTTTTTCCAAACACAACTTTTGTCTTTACTACTGGTAAACTACTGATTATTGGCTTATTTATAGAAGATCGTCTCCTCTATTATACAATTGTAAAGACCATCATTCCAAGGCACATTAACACAACATTGCTGAGGATGAATTATTTTTAATGTGGGCTATGAAGTCAAGGTTGGAAATCAACATCCATTATCTCATTTTGACATATATAGGCACTTTCTTTACAAACACTAACTAAAGCTTTTTGCATATAAGGTGATCCTTGCTGAAATCTTTTGACTCTGAAGAATGAAACTAATAATGTTGATAGCTCAACTTCTTTGAATGAAAAGACTTTGTACCAAATGCAACTCAAATTTTCAATGAAAGGTGGATTAGACAAGACGATTCTGCTTTAAAGAGATTTTTTGCTATTGATGCCTTTTGTTCTAGATCTAGTTCTCAAGATTTTTAAAATGAGACTATGAACTTACTAATGCAAATGCAATTGTAGTAGACTCAATTTTTTGGGAGCATGGAACAAACTATTTAAGTTAATCATAGACAGATGGATGAGCAGATTGACTATCTGGAGGCAAATATGAATGTTGAAATTCATGACCTTTATGGATGACTAAACAACATGAAATGACAACTTAATGAGATTTAATAAGCCATTTCTCCTGATATATAGTTGCTTATTTGATCCTTTAGCCCTATTTTTCCCTATTTAGATTTGTTTTTGCTTTTGCAGGTCTCTTTTTTACTATGATATTTTATGGATATTTTGGTTCATTTCAACATATTTCTTATTTTCTACTTAATTGTTTGTTCCTTTTAGTTTATCCTTTTTGATATGCACAAAGGGGAAGTATTTATGTATTTTTGGGAGTTTGTATGCTATTTTTTTATGCATGCCTTGAAGAGTAGAGTTGCTAATTTTAGGGGGAGCATTGAGTGCCTTTCGCGCTTAATTGTGTTATAGGTTGTTGCCTATTGATTGATTCCTATCTAACCCAAAAATTATTTGTCATTATCAAAAAAAGGGGAGATTGTTAACCTTGACCCTTATTTTCTAATTAAGTAAATTTTTGTTTTGATGACGATAAATAATTTTGGTTGAGCTTATTTTGTTTATTTTCAATGGATCAATCTTGGATGACTTTGGATTTCTTGATGAAGACTTAGTTTAGGCCTTGTTTAGTCGAAATTATAAAGGTATAAGTTTATTAGAATTTAGCTCAAATTTTGTAATCATTTTTGGAAGGTTTGTCTCATGAGTTTGACTAAAAAGTGTTTGAAAAATTTCACCAAAAACATTACAATATATTCTTAAATGATTTATCAAATTCTTTAAGCTTGAAAATATGTTTTTGGATTGAAATATACGGTTTGAAATGGATTTTTAAAATTCATTTTTCAAACTTCAGGCCTGCGATTCAAATAAGCATTTTTACACTGTATTTATGATCATGATTGCAAAAATAGGACAAGTACCAAAGTTATTTGAATACCTAACACTTCAAATCAGAAATTTCAATTAGTTTTTGCGATTCTAATTGCAAGCCTCTTAAGGGTGGTCAGAGTTTGAAATTCAAGGTGATTTGAGTCGATATTTATGCTATTTTTTTACGATTGAAATTGAAGACATCTTAATTGGTTTTTGCATTTTTGATTGTGATTCTAATTGAAAATTCAAAATTTGAATTCACGATCATGATTGCGCTTTTAATCGTATTGGGTATCTTTTTAAATAACAATTATTTTACTATGTGCTGCGTTTACTTAGTATAAATACTTATTTCACACTTTTTTTCAATGAAAAACCTTAACTTCTAAGAGGCAAATACTACCCATACACTTAGCACTTCAATTCTTTATTTGATTTTTTCAATCTGAGCTAAATTTGAGTGACTCTATTTCTCTAGTGCATCAATTTGTAATTGGAACTGCTAAGTTCTTGAAATTTCTTTTATTTCATTTTAAATATTATTGGGTTTTCTACTATTAGCTATACCTGAGGTAGAAAGAAATGTTGAACTTTTTGTTTTTCTTCTTTTAGTGAGATTTCAAAGGTTATTTCGATTGTGGTTGAACAATCACTATAAAGGCTTTTTCATATGCTTGTTTTTAACTTGGAAGGGCTGATATTTAGTGGATTCGAACTTGGTTGACAACTTAGAAGTAAATGTACACTTTGGGGATGATTTTTCAAAGGAAACCATTATAAATTTGCGTTTGAATTTTTCTATTCCAATACTTTTACTTTATGCACTTTATATTGTCATAATTCATTATTGTTCATAGTAAAGTTCAATAGTTGATTTAGTGAATGTTGATTTTCAGAATTTATTGTGAGAAGCTATTTATTTATTGTTTCCAAAAAATTTGATTGATTTTACAAAATTTAAAAAGGGGATATTTGAAAAATATTTTTTAAAAAATAAAATCTTAAAACCAATTCACCCTTGTTGCCGGAATCCATGGCTACACAACTTTTAAAACCCATACCTCCATTATTCTTGCAAAAAGTGAGATGATCACATGACCTTCGTTACTATGACCCCACTAAAAACTAGAGATAGAGGCTTCAATTTGATTGCATAAAGATTTAGGGAGCTTAAAGCATTGCATAGGGCAAGTAGAGATAGCAGTAGCTACCGTTTTGATCAAAACTTCTATCCTGGTAGGAGATAAAAACTTAGGACACTGTTCTTGGAGCTTTAAGGGAACTCTTTGATATAAATAAGGGCCTAATGTTTAGATTGACCCCAAACTGAAGGGAGGCTTGGATATTTTCCTGGATTTTAGATCACACTGATATAATGTGTCCAACTACATGAGACTAAGCATTAGAACTTGACAAATCTTGACTTTCAAGACTTGCAAAATAAGAATACAAGTCAATGATCTTATATGGAGGAGTGATATATAAATATGTGTTTTGGGGTTTAGATCCGTTTGATCAATTTTTGATCTAATCGAATGATCAAAGCTGAATAGTCATAATTCTAGATGTTTATTTTGAACTGTGTCAGAACTGAAGAAAAGAGAAGATTTGTCAAAGTTAATTTTTTGCCCACAAGCCCTCTTGTAGATACCCAGATCATGTTTTAAATGGACAATGGATTCAATGGAGACTTTAAGAAAAAAAAAAAGAGCAAGTCATATGCATACAGTAAATGAAACACAGGAGGGAAAAATCTTGCAATTTTCATCCCTCCCCTTTAGATTCAGTTTTCAAAAGGGTCAAAAGTTAAATTCAAATCAATTCTATTTTATAAGTTGAATTAGATTAAAAATAATTTAGATTGCTAGGGTCTATATATCGGATGGCCTACTTTCATACACCCCTATGTTCAATCATTCTATATACAATAAACGGCTTTTAATAAAAGGTAAATTAATAAGATGTAATTTTTTTATTCTAAAAATATTGTTTTATAATAATCTCATTAATTTTTGTGTATTTACCGGGGAGGACAAAGAAAATGGAACGCGGCACGTAAGATTAGTGCTTCTAATCCATAGGATGAAAGCTCGTAATTCTCTGCTAATTGGAAAGACGAATCAGTCTAGGAACCCGTAAATTGACTGGCTGTTACTTAAATGCAACATCAAAAAGCTATTTTGTTGTCCTTGCTGTTTCTGTTATCGTTGACAATGTCATGAAGTCTTTTCAACTCAGTTAACTTAGTCAAAGTTCAGTGTTTCCAACTTATTTAATTAGTGTTTTCTTGGAGGTTAGAAAACATTACACATTAATCATTAATTAACATTTTCATGAGTTTCCAGCTGAATCCATATATCATAGTTTATTATAGAGGACAGTCCCGCATTAATGCTACTTGCCACCATTGAAATTTTAAAACTTAGTGCATTGTGAAGATCTTAAATGCCCATATGAAACAACGGACCCTAATTAAGAAATTATAAGAAATTTCTTCTGCACCAAAAAATTTCTCTTACCCCCAAATGAACCTTTTTACTAATATATCATGTAATTTAATGATTAGTTAATTAATTAACTTGTTAATATATAATCGCATGTCCCGAATACCCAAACAAACCAAAGGCATGAATTTCAGCCTGCGGTTTCGTAGTACTATCTTCTGGTTCTGGTATGGAGTGGGACTACAATGTATCATTACGAAGAACTATACAAGCACGCTTAGATATCTTGTAACACCTCAGTTTCCTTACTCTTCAACAGTGTCAGAGTTTGGCTCATTGCAACAGTACAAAAACTAGTTGACAAAAATGACAAGAAGTACTAGTTACACAAATAAATCTAGAATCCCAATCAAGATTGATGTGTTATTCTCTCATCCTTTGTTTACGTTGGGATTAATTTTTGATACACTCTCAGCATGTCCTCCAATAGATAAAATAAGTCTCACAATTTATAAAAAAAGTGAATCTAAAATATTTTTAAAGAGAAGTATATAGTAAAATTTTTGAGTCTACAGATTCTATAATAAATATCAATTATTTGTAAAAAAATATAAAAATGAGACCCACAATAACAAACTCTAATTATACATGTACTTTTAAGATAATGCTTTTATAATATGAATTGAGCATAAGACTCATGAAGGAAGTACATTGTGTGGCTAAGTCATGTGTGAGAGGGCATTCTAGCTGGTCATCCATTGTTTTTAACATCGTGATTTTGCTGTTTGCAATTTCATACAAAACCTAGCTAGCTAGGCTAGCTATTCTCCAAGTTGTACATTTGCTCTAGCTAGAATGACTGAAATAATTACATTGAAAACATGATACAATATTAATTTGACCACCACAAAAGAAAAAAAAAAAAACTACAAAAGCATAGTACATGAGTTCAAATAGTACCCCAAATTGAAAAAAAAAAAAAAAAAGGAAATGAAAACAAAGGAAATTTAACAATTATAAGCTAATAATATGCTATGAGAAGCTACATAAACAGCATCACCTGAACACATCTTGATCTCTTTTATCACATTGAGTTTTCTCCATCATGTTCAACTTCAGAGGCTGCTTCATCATCTTCTTGCAAGCAATCAATGCCATAAGCTGCATGGCCATGGCCAAAAGCTTTAATGTGGTCTTTTAAGGACCTTTTGTGCTTGAAATCAGATCCACAAAGACAATACCATATTTTGCCACAATTCTTCTCATGTGTTCTCCAATCGCCTTTCACAGCAAATGCTTTGCTGCATTTTCCGCACATGTAGGGTTTTATGCCATGCTTTCTCTTGTAATGTGTTTGGAGGGTTCTGAAATCTTTGAGAGGCCTTGCTCTTGGATGTTCTATGTTGTGCTTGCAATCTGGTGCACAACAGAAACATGGAAGCCTTAGCATTGCTGTTGGCTGAGTTCCTCTCAGAGAATCAGGCCCTTTTCTGTACTGAGATCCATGCCCCCACATATGCATCTGCAAAGAAAAACCATGAGAAAATATTGTGTAGTCCCCTTGTAATTTGAAGAGTAAGCTAAGTAGCATGCTTTCAAGATTGGGAAAAAGCTAAATACAAAGTAATTGCCCACAAAAACCTCACACATTTACTCTGTGTCATTAAATCAATTAGAGTCCACGAAATGTATAACGTTTTAAAATTCAAACAATGTTTGTATGAGAACTGCGAGACGGCTTATTATAAATATGTAGTAGCATTGTTCTTAAAGTTAATAGGCTAACTATGCAGTCAAATTGTTCACAAAAATCTCACACACTCACTCTGCCATTTGATTGATTAGAGTCAATAAAAAATATAAATTAAAATTCTGTCTGTACGACAGCTGTGTAATAACCTATTATACGTATGTAATATCATTCTTCAAGATTACAGGCTAATTAGTTTATACATTAGAGTAGTTAAATGAGTACAAGTAATGCTACTTATACAGGATGATCCTTTACAAACCCCTCATTCTGTTTAAGGCTTCTACTTTTCTCAAATTTTTAATTTGTTGTAACGGATGTTGCCTCAATTCAGATACATGTAAGTTGTAACAAAAATGGACATATGGATATATATAAAATGGGTCTTGCCTGGAGTTTGTAAGAGATTACCTTTTGCAAGTAGGATTATTCTCAATTAACTAGCTTAGTTCTCATTATATGCTGTTATACCTTCAAAGCTCAAACTTATGGTTGTCAGTTTTGAAATAATTTGCTTCCAGAAAAGTTAAGCATACCATTTTATGCAACTATAAAATTTGAAAATCTTGTTGATATTTGGCAGGAAAAGAAAGTAAGATTTTTCTATTTGACTTTTATTGAATTATGCTGATGCATTTTTCAATGTTTGGCACGGGAAGTAGTTACAAACTCCATAAGAAGAGAAGGTAATTAAATGGAGAAACGATCTTGTGATTATCAAATATTAAGATAACATTAAGTCAAAGTGAGGAGAGACAAAGAAAGCCTAATAAACTTGGGTTTTCCATCCTACATATCAACGATAAAAATGGATATATTAAAAGATTAGAGCAAAAAAACAAATTGAAAGGAGCTTAAAATAGTTTGACTGACATGTTGTTAAGATGTTTTAATTCCTAAATTTTCATAATAAAATGACAAATTAGCAGCAACTTGAAGTTTGTGCGATTTGTACCAAAAAAAAAAAATATATATATTCACTAGCTAGTTCAGATATCAATCAGGTTTTCTTAATCATTTTTCTTTAAACTTGATTATATCTGAAGTAGAGAGACTGGCTCTTGTCTTGGGACATCTCAGGTCCTAAGTATGAATATTTCATCATAGAGACAAAAAGTCTTTGAACAGATTTTTGCTGTAAAGCACATCTTACAGATACAGACTGAAACATTTCAGATTGAAAGAGCTCAGCCTCATAGATAAAGAACATCTGAACCCTGAAAGGATCACTGTTTATTAATAATTTGATTTACTTTTTCATTCATTTGCAGTCTGGTGAAGCACAATGTTCTAGGTACACAAAAGCAGAAAGAACAATTTCAACAATACAAAAAAAAAAAAAATTGAATGAAAAAACTTAAATTAAAGTACTGACGAGTCTGAAGACCAAAACAATCACGTTCACACAAAACATGATGAAACAAAAATGAAAACAGAAAGCAAAAAACCATGCAAAAGGGATAAATAAAAAAAGATGATGAAACATTACAGTATGCAAGAGGAGCTTATGTTTCTTCAATTATTTTGAATATGTTTCTTCAATTATTTTGTGTGTGTGTGTGTATATATATATATATATATATATATATGAAATTCAATAAAGTGAACAAGAAAATCAGAAAAAGATGAGAGTTTATATATGAATTAAGATGAAGCCGTACCTGAAGATTATTGTATCTGTTGAAGGTCTTAGAGCACACAGGGCATGAGAACTGAGTAGGGCCAATGAGAATCTGTGAGGGGGTTGGAATCCAATATTGACCCTTTTTTAATCTCTCCAAAGGGTGTCCAGAAACCACACCAAGTTCCTCTTTTTCTGCCATTTCTGCAGAATTTGAGATCTGCCTGCTATTAGGAAGCCCTATGCGTAGGGCTACAGCCACAGTTTCATCATCATCCTCGTCAGCAGCACCAAAAGAGCTCTCATCTAATTTGTCCATATTGTAATTCTTTTCCTCTTCCAATTCTTGATCCAGTACTGCAGTGCTGTTTGAGGGATCATATTTTTCTGGCTGCTGATTTCCGAGGGTTAGGTTGTTTATGAGAGGAAGGGCTTCTCTAGGAGGAGGGGAAGGGGGAGGAATTGAAAAAGAAGAAGAATAAGAAGAAGATGATTGTTGAAATTGAATGGGAAATCTGTTGTTTGATGAGTAAGGAAGAGGGTTAGAAGAAGAAGAAGAAGAAGAAAAAGTGCAGAAGGTGGTTTGAGAAGTAGGGAAAGAGGTGTACTGATGGGGTTGGAGAGGCATGAAGTTGAACCATCTGGCGAATAAATTGGGGTGAGGGTCTGTCATACTGAATGTTAATTGCAGGGAAGGAAAATTTGGTGCGGATGGTTTGGTTTCTTTGGCCACTTGTACCAAGAATAGAGTAATATATTTATAGAGTAATATATATAAATATAGAGTGCATAAGTGTTTGTGTGTGTATATGTGTGAGAGACATAGAGTGCATAAGTGCTTGTGTGTGCATATATGTACGTGAGAAAGGGGTTGATAAGAGTTGGAGTGTGCTACTAATTACCGTCTTTATTATTTACAAGTAATGTATCTCAATCAATGATTCAAGATGCGCTCAGCATCATTGATGCGGTTCTAACATAAATAAATTTTGAACTTCTGCCATCGCATTATGACCGTTTTAGGTCTTCTTTTGTTTTTTTTTTCTTTTTCATGTTGTTTTAATTGCCTGCTATCAAACTCAATTGTCACAATTAAACTATGACATAATTTAAGTTAAATTAATACAAGCAATTTGATTCATATAGGGAAAATGCTAGTTGTATTTTAATTTATGCACATCAAATACATAAACTAAATACTCTGTAGCATCTCAACTAAAAAGTTAATTTAATTCTATATATAATATGGACAAAAATTATAATTGTTACTCAAGATGTCAGTTTATTTTTTTTAATGGTTTTCAGAACCACGTTAATCATTAAGAGACTAATTCATTATAGATGTCATAGACATAAATTTTAAGCTAAGAATCCAAAAAAAGATATGTATATAAATAAATACAAATTATCAAATAAAGTGAATAAGTGTAATACTTTTTTTTAAATTACGTCATACATAAAATTTTGAAGCATGGTAAAAATATATAAAGTGCAAGTAACACTTTTGGTAGGGAAAAAGAGTATTACATATGAGGGTAAATGGAAAGCCAAATTGGTAAGTTTGAGGGTAAAAGAACAAAGCAAAAACAGTGTGTGAAAAGTGAAGAAATTACCCCCTGCAAACCAATAAGAGAAATTAAAGGCGAAAGGGAAAGCCAAAGGCAGGGTCAGATATTAGACTTGCAGGTTGTCTCCCAAGAGATAGAGTTGTTGCACCACCACACACACAAGGTTGGAGAGAGAAAGAGAGGGAGAGAGAGAGAGAAAGAACATTCTGTTATATGAATATTTTTCACTTTTCCCTTTTTCTCTTGCTTCAAGCAAAGAGTAGTTCGTTCAGGTCTTCCTACTTCCGGCATTTGCTTGGGTGGGCGTGTTTTAGTGTTTGTTACATCTTGCACACATACTGTTGATTTCACCCTTCTCTCCTTCGGGCGCCTTGTCTCAGTAAAAAATAGGGTAAACTATATGAAATACAGTCAAATTATTTTTTATGTGCACATAATTTTTTGAATGATAAACACATTTAAATAAATGGATTATCCGAATTTTATGAATTGTATAATTAATCAATTTTATCATTTTGTTGTATATTAAATTTAACGGAATAAGTCATGTATTTATGATTTTTAGGATTAAAGCTCCTATGTATTCAAATGGTGATTTTTTAGAATACAAATATATTAGGTTGGAAAGCCCTTGTTTGCAAATGCTAGGTTTCAAGGCAAGAATCATTTTGGAGTGTTAATTAGCTTTGATATTGACTTATTTCATTAGGCTTAATGAATGGAAAGATATCCAAAGCATTTGATTTAAATAGTATTTGATGTTTTTTTAGAAAGTTTTATTTTTTTTTATTAGATTTGATTCCGATTTCTTAGTTCTGTGAGTCTGATTACTTAACTACTCCTGTTATTATAAAAAAAAAAAAAGAATGAAAGATTGTTGATAAGAATTAGATACACAATTTATCACGTATGTATAGATTATTTTTATATTGTAGAGGGTTATACGCACATTTGAAAAGGTGGAACATTTTCGTGTAATTTACCTCAAAAAAAAAAAAAAAATCAAATGCTCTGTTGGTTTTGAACTGAGTAAGATGGTTTCTAAACCATTGCTACTTCTACTTGTTTCCTCTGAAAGCTTCAGCAAGTTGCCGGCCAGTGCAACTACATGGTGCAACTGATAATTGAGGTTTTGGTTCTTTTCCCCATATACGCAACTTAGTTTTTGTATGCATTATTGTGCAGTATTTGCCACCATATTTCACTTACAAAGCTATGAAATTGACCAATTTTTGTTTCGTTAGCCCTCTGCACCTATGGCCTAGCTGGCATGATATTGCAGCAAAATTATATATGGTGCCAAAGAAGAAGCACTTACTTTAGACAAATTAAAATGGAAGCAAAATTGATGTAAAATTTGTTTGCTTCACAAAAGCTAATGTGGGATCCAAATAGCTAAAAGCAATCAAAGATGGAGGGCAAATTATATAATAAATTAGTCACTAATTGTGTTGTAGTGTGTGTCAATTTGCAGGAGATTTTGAATTCAAACTTTCCTCCAATATTGGAATGAAAAAAACTTAAGCAACAAATATAATTACCAGTCATTTTAGATATTAATACAATTAATTTTAAATCTTTATATGTGGTCAAATGATAATTTGTATAAAGTTTTAAATCTAAGTTTTATTTATCATTACTTATAAATTAAATTCATACTTTTTATATAATATTAAAATATCTTTAACTAATTAATTTGGAAATTATATATGAAAATACTTAAATTGTTAGATATGATTTAATAACGAGACTCTTAGGTTTAAACTTTTTCACCCAGAATATTTCAATAAAACATGCCAAAGCAGCTACTTCGATCTCACACTTCAAATTTGACTTAGGTTAATTAGAATTAGAAATATAAATAATTCCAAAAGCTTTTCCCAAGAACAATACCCTAAGGTCACAATAACCCTCTCCACTTTCTTGAGGTCTTTGGATAGAATATGACATTTACGTACATTGTCATTTCATTAAGCTTGCACGGATAAAGCAGTGAGAGAAACTCTTGTGAACTCCATTATTCTTGTACAGATGTTTCCAGAAGGGACATGATTTTGACACGTGGAATAAATCTGAAGC
Source organism: Saraca asoca (assembly GCA_026873985.1). Classification (NCBI taxonomy): domain Eukaryota; kingdom Viridiplantae; phylum Streptophyta; class Magnoliopsida; order Fabales; family Fabaceae; genus Saraca; species Saraca asoca. The sequence continues at coordinate 4,723 of JANHAO010005915.1, read as the reverse complement.
ACAAAATCTGGAGGCACAAGTGTAGTCGGCAGAAACACTGTTTTGACGCGTGGAAGACTTCCAAGGGCTTGAAAATGAAAGGAGAGGCATAGGGCGATGAAACCGGCCAAGACAATGATGGACAAAAGCTATGTTTTGCTCTGAGAGAATCAAATGAGGAGAAGAGAGTAAACTAACAAGTCAAGAAGTTAATATTAAAGCGACAGAGCCTGACCCAGAAATTTCAAAGTGGTATGGATTTTAGTGTGTTGTGTGCGTGGGGATGTAGAGGAACTGAGGCAAAGAGAGCCTCAAATGGGCAGACACACTCTTTAAATCACAAGTACTCTTGAGCTTGGACATGGCAACGGCACAAAACCGTAGTTTCAAATGGCAGACTGCAAATGCAGCACTAATATTGTAGTTGCCATATTTTTTTTAACTGTAATTTTTTTATAATTTTTTTCTACAACAATCATATTTGTCCTTAGTTTTTTAACTGTAACATAATCACAACCACCATTAATAATTGTTATCTGTGTAAGAGAGACATAGATTTAAATTGCTTTTTAATTATAATTACGTAGTGATTTTTTAAAATTGTGGATAAATATAAAAAATATATAATCCACCACATGAAAAATTATGATTGCAAAACCTAACACAACAATAATATTATAAGTGTGGATCGTAAGAGAATTAAGACTCGTTTGATGGATTAAAAAAAAACTTGATAATACAGAATAAGTTATATAATCAAATTTTATCATATATTTGGAGCATAAACTGTATAGTATAACATTATACGATCTTTCTCTCTTATATATATGAAATGTGGTATAACATTATTCACACCTAGGGATAAATGATAAGACCTCATAAGTAAAATTTATATTGAGAATAATAAAAATAAGAAAAATATTTTTAATTTATCAATATTTTCATTGATAATTACTATCTACCACCATCAACTACCATTGATACAAATGTGACAGTAGCAGCAACTCACGTGACTTTTATAAATCCCATCGTTAGTAATTACTCCACTACCACAATTACCAACCATAGTTATTACCACATCATTATTGTCCAATTTGCCAAATATCACTACCATCATTATTATATATTATCATTATCTCCCCTTCATCACTACTACTTAACTCATATCTATTTTCTTCCTGTTGCTATCACTACCCACCATTATTGATTATTCTGAGTAAGACTTTTCCCTCCATTATTATGACCATCATTTTAGAATAATTTCATTTAAATTAAAATTTTAAAATTATATATATTATTTTTTATTGTGAAATAAGAAATATATAGTATAAAATTATTTAAATTATATAACGATACATCAAATATTGTACAGTGTAAAAGCTTAAACTATACAGATCATATACCATGCTATCCAACAACCCTTATAGTATCTATACTTATCCCATATCAAGTAGGTCTTTGTCTTTAATAAGAGTGAAAAAGAGAATTCTAATAGTTAAAAGGGAGTTTGGTTAGGAAATTTTAAGAGGCTAGCAATGGAATATGAAAAAAAAATTATTTTATGATTTTTATGTTAAATTTTTATAAAAACTTATAAAATACCAATAATATATCATAAACAAAAAATTCTTAGTTATAGTGTATATTAATGGCTCATTCAATAAGATGGTATGAAATAGAATGAGATGGAGAAATGAAAAGAGAATAGAATAAAATAAAATGATCACTCTATAATTTATTTGATATAATTAGGAATTGAATACTTATTTCATTATAGTTTTATGTTCAATATAATGAAGTGAAATAACGTAGGAATGAAATAGAGAAAAAGTTCTTTATTAATGACAATAATATTCTTATCACAAAAATCATAAATATCTACTCAATTTAATTTATTATTTTTATTATATTATTTAATATAATAAAGTAATATTTGTTAGATAAATAACAAAAAATATCACATTTTTAAAAAATTTATTTTAGTAACAAGACTATAATAGAGTTTAATTCACCAATCTTAATATATATCAAATAATTGTGTATAATAAAAATATTATTTATTTTATAAATAATATTGTAAAGTCCCACATTGAATACATTTGAAAGTTAATTATGATATATAAGACATCAAACTTGATCAATTACTAACTAGTCTTTTAAATCATTTGATCTAGGCTTATTGGCCTGTTACAAGTGGTGATATCAGAGCAAAGGAAGAAACTAATCTCTGGGAACTCTCATGCCTAAATAGTGGCTGATACCCGTTGTTGCCATTTATACATTGACAAGTCCTTGAAAAGGTCTGGTGTTAGAGATAAGTTTCGGCCAACAGTATATTTTGGCCGGTGTACATCTAGTGGTGTGGGCCATGAGATATGATAAGCATAACAAGTATATTAGGCAATTTGTGAAAAAAATTATATTTATAATTTTTTATTAAAAGTTGTAACCATTTTATAAAGATGAGAAAAATTTTATAGATTTTCTTATGCAATTTAAAATGATAAGGAGTTGTTCTTTTTGTGTACTTGTTCCATGCAAAATTTATACACATAATTTTTTTTTATAAACACTAAAAACTTTTTGAAAAATTACTTTATGACTTTTATGTTAAATTTTTATAAAAACTCTTAAAATACCATTAATATATCAGGAACAAAAAAATTCTTAATTATAGTGTATATCAATGGCTCATTCAATTGAAGCAAATGAAATTGGATGGAACGGGAAAGAGAAATGGAAGGATAATAGAATAAAATGGAATGATTATTTTATAATTTTATTTGATATAGATAGGAATTGAATGATTATTCCATTATATTTGTTTGTTGTTATATAGTAAAATAATATAAGAATGACACAGTGAAAAAGTACTTGATTAATTACAATAATATTCTTATCACAAAAATCATAGATAACTAATCAATTTAATTTATTATAGTTATTAAATTATTTAATATAATAAAGTTAAATTTGTAAGATAAATAATAAAAAATGTTGCATTTTAGAAAAAAAATATATTTTTGTGACAAGACTATGATAGAGTTTAATTCACCAATCTTAATTTCATATAAAATAATTTTGCATAATAAAAATATAATTTATGTTATAAATAATATTGTAAAGCCCCACATTAGACACATATGAAAATGATTATGATATATAAGGCATCAAGTTTAACTACTTAGACAACTATAATTAGTTTTTTAAGCAATTTGATTCCAACTTAGCAGTTGTCTTCAGGGCAGTCAAACTTGGACTGTTACAAGTTGTCATATCAGAGCAAAAGAAATAATCAATTGAAATATTTTTATTTGACTTTTCAATAAGGTCATTTTGTTCTTTTTTTTTTTTGATTGAGAATTTGACTCTTTGATAAGATCATTTTGTTTATTTATTCCTTCTTTATTGAAGATTTTGAATTTGGAATCAATAATTTTATCATGTTTTTAGCATGTTATAAGCTCATTTGTCATATAATAAACTGACTAACCTACTAGGACATCTATCTAGATTAAAGCATTTATATTTGATATATAACATTTATTTTCTCTTTAAGTTAATAACATACTTGACAATTGATTTATTATGCTTTGTAAATCAATCATCTTTTAAAATTTTAGGTTCATAAGGATAAAGATAATTATATTATTTTTATAGCTGCATATTTTCTCCCTCTATTACTGTAAATATAAAATTCATACCCATACTTACATGTTTAACCATTTATGAAGGCTTATCTTTATGCATTGTGGTGAAATAATAGAAAATATAAATTCTTTATATGTAAAAGTTTTCACTCTTGGCTAAAGCCAATCATAAAAGGAAACTATAACTTGTTGACTTAATTCATATAAGTGTTGCAACATATAAAGTTGCATGCCCCCCAAGATGATATAGGGAATTTTGTTTTCTTAAACAATGATATAGCTAATAATTTAGTACTTTAAAATAAATTATTTTATGTATGAACATACTTTAAGATGTTCAACAATTGACATATAAAAGGCTTTAAATGTAAATATACTAGCATTATCATGACATATTATCTTAAATACATAATTAAGAAATTATGCTTGAAGTTGAATTATTTGAGCAAGCAATCTTACAAATGCTAAGTTTAGGTTGACAATGAACACATATCTAACCATCTTATTGAAGTATTAAATATCCAAAAAGTCTACATGATAGATAAATATGTCCACATATATGTCTTAGTTTAAAAAATGTTGGGGATTCAATCTCAATTTTAGCTAGTGATAACCTTCTAATTAATTTTCCTTGACAATAAGAAGTATATGATAATTCATTAGTTCAAAGAATCTTTGTGTTTTTTAATGAATGACCATGTGAATTTTCAATGATTTTTCACATCATTGTTAATTTAAGATGGTCTAACCAATCATGTCACAATGAAAGCATTTCTATTAGTGAACTTCTAGTTCGCTACGGCACATGTTTCGATCAAATTTATATAAATGTAGTACAAATCGAAAGAAAAAGATTATAACTTTTCTAATACATTTGTCTTTCTTAAGACAACAATTGTAATATAGAGATATTCAATACCTTTTTTATTCAATATCTCAATATGATATCTGTTAGTATAGATAGGTGCCCTAGGGCTAATTTGATTGGACTCTATTGTATCTATTGCTAAGCGATCTGTGGATTTGGATATTAAAGGGTGAATATTCATCTTAGAATGCATATGGTGATCATGTTTATGATTCATGCATAAATA